>MEIZ01000045.1:255388-277121 GCA_001723225.1 Globodera ellingtonae
TTTTTTGATTTTCTTTTATTTATTGAACAAAAGAAGCGGGAAGGTGAGAACATATCACTCCTGTCTCTTATACACATCTAGATGTGTATAAGAGAGGACATCAGTAGAGAAGCCGGCCAAAGCAATAAATATGAAGCGTGGACAGACTAAATGTTTAGGGAGAAGAAGAGTTGGTGGTGGAGATCGGGAAAGAGCCCCTGGAGGGACAGGACATCCGGTGGGAATGGGTGCATTGATCGGGCGGTAATGCACGAAATTGATTAGAGAGCCGGGAAGTGATGTGGCCAAGGGGGAATTGCTTCTCAAAAAGGGCACTGTGCTAAACGCGGCCGAGATTGGAGTGATCGCACTGAGCGGCGCGAAGAAAGTGAGCGGTCGAACGAATTGTTATTTCGGCAAATTATAAATTATTTTTTGTAGTAAACCTTTTGTCTCTCAAGGTTCGCATCTACGAAAGGAATGTGCCGGTGTCCGTGCTGTCCACGGGCGATGAGCTCATCGACTTTTACTCTTCGGACGGCCGTCCCCGGCGGGTCGGAGCTGTGATGGACACCAATCGGCCCGTGTTAATTTCCTTCCTGCGTTCAAATGGCTTTCGACCTTTTGACATGGGCGTTGTCGGCGACAGGTTGGTGCTGTCCGTTCACAACGCCCCCACTTTCGCTTTCGTCCGCAGTCTTTTCTCACTGATCGACAGCGTCCGTCGTGCGTTGACTCGGACGGATGTTTTGGTGGTCACCGGGGGAGTGTCGATGGGGGAGAAGGTCGGCGAGAAACCCGAACAAAATTTACTTTCCCGGGTGTTTTTTGGTCGGTTTGGAGGCCGACCCCAAAGTCCGGTCTATGGACTTCATTTCTGACGATTTTCGTTCTGAAGGACCTTCTGAAGGAAGTGTTGTCCGAACATCTCGGCCTTTCCATTCACTTCGGCCGCGTGTTCATGAAGCCCGGCCTTCCGACCACCTTCGCCTCGGGCCGTCTCCTCTCCGCCCGCCCTTCCGACCCAACAAAATTTGTGTTTGCCCTCCCCGGGAATCCGGTCTCCGCCTTCGTCACGGCCCATCTTTTTGTGCTGCCCCAATTACGTGCATTTACTTTTATAGAAATAAATCAGTGCATAATTTCAGTTGCGTCGAATTGCCGGAATGGACTCTGGATGGGACAATGCCCGGATTCCAGTTAAGGTTGGTTGGGCTTATCGAGAACGACCGCCCGGGGGGAGGGGAGGGTTTACATTCCCTCTCGAAATTGGCACAGATTGCCCAGGCCATTGGCCCTCTCGACGCCCGTCCCGAGTATCGCCGTGCTCGCCTCGTCCGCCTTTCCTCCGTCTCTGCCGATGGCTTGGCGTTCGCCGAATGTATCGGCGGAAGCCAATGCTCCTCCCGCCTCTGTTCCGCACTCTCCGCGAACCTCCTCCTCGAGTTGCCTCCACGGGACGAACGGCGCGAAACGATGGCGGAGGGGGAGACAGTGACGGCATTGGTCATTGGACCGTTGTAAATTGATCAATGATTAAATGGTCGAACTTTAGTGAACCCTTCCATAATTTGATCAGAATAGAACAGAGCACATCCCTGTAACGATCACTGCCGAATTGTCATGGAGCCTTCAAAAGTGCTGGAAACGGCTCCCGGACTTTTCGGCAGTGCGCCAAATTTAAAAAAATGCAATTTAAAAAAAAATTAAATATTTTTTAAAGCAAATAAATTATATATGTTCAAAGCTATGTATAATTGGGTCAGTGTTGAAATCATTTTTATCCCACCATTGTTTGTACCTAATGCTTAAGGTTTTCTCTCTTAAATTATTTTTGCTGAAAATGGATGCTTCGTTTGATCAGTTCGGCGGTGGTGGTTGGGGTGATCAAGGCGAACAGGAATTTGCTGCTTCACAACTTCAAAAGAATATTTATGACAAAATTCCCGTCCCCGCTGCAATCGATGTGCTTATTAACATGTCTGGTGATGAAGAGAAATATGCTCTTGGAAATTATTCTTTTAACACGGTCTTTTTACTATTATTCTTTCTTTTTATTCGAATTTAAGGTTCAATTGATGGGAAAAGTTGCCAATGTTTCGTCGGGCGTCGACCAATGCACAACTTACGAATTGTGCGATGCTTTGGCTACCGACGTTCGAATCGCAAAGCGATTTTCGGTCATTCGCTATACGACGGCCGACTTGGTTCTTTCACTGAGTCAATTCTTTTTCATTACCAACCGAACATTCCCTAAAAGCAACGCGTAAAAGAAGAAGTTTTTGCAATTGGCCAATTGGTGCACGTAATTGGGAAGCTTCGATTGTTTAACAATCGACTGAGTGTCGTCTGCTTCAATATTCGTGAAGGTTTGGTTTTTAAAATGTTTGTTTAAACTTTAAAGGGTTAAACGATTCATTCAGTTGAAATGGAGGAAATCGCTGTTTACAATTTGGAGTGCAAACTTGCTAAAATTTACTTTGAAAAGGCATTCCGTTTTTTATTTATTCTTTTAACTAATCAAATTTAGAATTTGCCGGAATATTCGCTCGGAATTGTTGAGAACGGCACCGTCTTCCACGGCAAAACGTCCGCACAAAATGCTGGCGCATCGATGGCACATTCTCTTGGGGGAAGTTTGGCGACTCCGAACAGAAAAATGAGCGGACCCACTCAATTGTCTGCAATTAAACCGCAAATTAATTACCAAAATTTGAACGCGCCGTCGCATTGGACGCCCCAACAGCAACGGGTAAACATTTACACCGCCCTTCGAATTGTGAGTGGTCGGAGATAATTTTAGATTTATGAGTTCATTAAACACAATGCGATTGGCGAAGGTTTCTTTTTATTATAATTTACATTTTATAATTTGGATGTTCAAATAGCGGGAGTTCACAAGGAAGTGATCAAAAGTGCGTTGGGCCTTAACGCGAGTTGCAGCACCGACTTGGTCATCTTGAGCAATGAGGGCGCAATTTACGCGACCATCGGTTAATATTTGGATGCTTTCCGAATACTTTTACAATATTTGCTTCAACTAATTGATTTCAGATGATGATCATTTTCGCTCGATCATGTAAACGTCGAGACCAAAGTTAAGTGGGAGAATGGATGAATTTGGACGATTCCTTTCTTTTGATCAGTTTAAAGATTTGGTCGATCTCACTTTCTTCAGAAGTTTTGGCTATTTAGTTATTATTATTATTCATTAAATTCATTTGCTCGCTTTTCATTATTCTCGTGAGTTTGTGGGGGCACTCTTTACTTTGTTTGTGTATCCTTTTGTTGTGTAAAAGGCAAAGTGCTTTTGATTAATTGCATGAAATGACCCCCGAGGAGTGCAGATTAATCGCCAGCGGGGGTGAAAGGTCTCTTAGAGAGGGCGACGCGGGGAACGGTTCGTTTATTGCATTTTTTCGAATTGTTCGCGTATTTAGGCATAAAAGCGCTTGAGAAGGCCCTCCAGTGCGATTCGGAGGATTTGGCGCTGCAATCCTCACTCCATTCGCAATTGGTATGTGCGCAACCAATTCGCCGTCGGCGAGGGCGAAGCCAACGGGGCGGGCAGGGCACTGCCCTACCCGAAATTGTTTTTTTTATGAATTTAGATTTTTTATTTTCCGTCATTCGGAATTTTGTCCGGAGCCAAAACCCCCAGCATCCAAATACGAAACATAAAACATGCGTGTACAAGGACTGGCGAGTCTTGGTACCGTATATCGTCTATCTGGTTGGGTGTGGGGTGGTCAAAGTGTAATTTTGGGGCTGTTTTGGAAATGTTTTGCATTTTCTACAAATACGCTCCTAAAAACGTTTTGAGTTGGCCCCTCCACTAACCAGATCTGGCTACGCCCTTGATTATTGGTTGACATTTACAAAACCTTTGTAACTCCGCAGGGGAACGCGTATTACGCCCGCGGGGATTATGAGAAGGCAAGGTGGTGGTGGGCTTTTCCGTCGAATTCATTGTCATTCTGTTCTATCCCACTCCTCAAGACTTCATCACATGTCTGACCTTTACGCTTCGAGGTAAAAAAAGGGAATATAATTAACGTCATTTATGGAAAAGGACGACTTTTTAGGATACAAAGAGATGAATTGCAACAGGCGAAGGCTTGGTCTAATTTGTCCGCCACTTACACTTTGTAAATTTGCTTAAGCAATTGACCCGTTCCGTTAAACTTGGACTTATCATCAGATTACTCGACTTCGATAATGCTATTGACTGTGCAAATAATGTGGTGAAATTCGCAAAAAAGATTGGAGACAAGGTGATTTATGTTTTAAACGCGTTAGGTAAAGGTAAATTTGCATTTAGTCGCTCGAATGTCGCGGGCTTTACAGTCTTGGGGTAATGATTTGTAACTTTCTCTTTATTTCTTTCTGTTCAGCTCGCGCATTTGCATTGTGCAACTCGAGGAGTCGCTGAGTCTTATGATGAGGAACAGTTGGTCAAGTATTTGGAGTGGTCGGTGGAATGTTTCGAGTGAGTGAAAGTGATTTTCGAATGTTCTTTTTTTCTTAGTTTCTTAAAATAATTTTTCTTCAGAAAACATTTGGCTATCGCTAGAGAGCGTCAGGACCGCGTTTTGTGCGGTTTGGGTCTCGGAAATCTGGGCAATGCGTACTTTTATTTGGGAAAGTACGAACTTTCTATTGAACAGCACGAAAAGGTCCTTTTATTCGATACTCCGAGTAAATGCGCAACGAATTGCAGCGAATTGAACTGGCGAAAGAGCTTGGCGATCAGGCATCCGTCCGACGGTCGTACAGCAATATCGGCAATGCCTACGCCCTTTTGGGGGATTATGAAAACTCCGCAAAATTTTACAAGTTTTTTTTTTCAAAATAAAAGAGGAAATTCAATCCTCGTTAAAGACTCGCCTTGGAACTTGCTTGTGAGATGAATATTCCGGAGCTGGTAAATCAGCTGAACGACGATTTGGAGAACGTCTGTCATATTTTGGCCAAAGAGGGCAAAAGTGAGTGAGCGTTAATTGTCTTAATTAGATCGATAATGATTTCTGAATTTTGTCAGAGTTTGACGACCTTCCGACAAAGCAATTCGCCGATGTGACTTGCACGAGTGGGGGCGTTAACTCATCTTTCGGAACCGAATCAACAAATTTTTGCCTGTCCGATGTGACCAATCTCGACGAGCAGACCGATCGCGATGATATTTTTGACCAAATTGCACGGCTGAACGGCAAACGCATCGTCGACCAACTTGCGGATTTTAAACCGACCTCTCGTGACGCATCTTCGCTGAAAGGTATGGCATAGAGAAAGGCAAGCAGTTCGATGAGAAGAAGACACTCACAAGTCGGTCTGGGGAATGGAAGGGCATGAATTTCTATTTGCAGATAGCGCTTCGAACGGTTGCCGCTTCTCTTTCACAAAGAAACGTATTGGAAATATGATGAAGTCGCTCTCGAACTTGAAGAAAATTGGGACTGGGACGACGCCAAAACGCGGGGGAAACCAACAAGGGTGCGACCCAGCGACAACTTCAGCGGACAACAGACCGAAGAGCACTTCTTCTTTGAAAGGTGGACTTGGAAAGATGACCAAAAGTGAGATCAAATTGGAGTTTTGAGAAGATAAAGGCTCACTTGAAACTAGAGGCGGACAAATACAAAATTTGCACAAATAAAAAAGAAATTTGGGGTTTCAAAATTTGTTTGGCGTAGTTTTCCGATCTCTAATTAAACATGTCTTTCGATTTTGAATATGCTCTATTTATCAATAAATAAATAATCGTGCAACAATTGCAATACAACACATTAAAAGAAAGGGAGAGTTTAATTCTGTTTTCATATCAGAAGGCATTGGCATTATGTTTTGGCACGAAGAGGAACCCTTCGGGAACTTTTCCAAGCAACATTTCGCTGATGCGTACCCAGTCTGAACTGGCCGGGCTAAAATAGATTTATCAGAATTAGTTAAAGTAACTACCGTTCTCGGTACCTGGAAAGAAGCGACTCGAGCTCATCTCTGCCC
Source organism: Globodera ellingtonae (assembly GCA_001723225.1). Taxonomy (NCBI): domain Eukaryota; kingdom Metazoa; phylum Nematoda; class Chromadorea; order Rhabditida; family Heteroderidae; genus Globodera; species Globodera ellingtonae. Next base: position 261,371 of record MEIZ01000045.1, read on the forward strand.
CGGTACAGCGGGGGCCGATGGTTTATCTGCTGGGGCAGAACTTCCAACAGTCCAACGGGGATGTACCGGTGCTGAAAGGAAAGCCACTCGAGAAGATAACGGCGAGTGTTCTCCACGCCGACGACGTCGCTGCCCCAATTCTCAAGGCCGTAGTTGACAAATCTAACGGAGGTGGGAGGGGAGGTGCCGCTTCGGTTTCTCATTGAAAGCTGACTTTCTGATAAATTCGAATCTTTCCAAAGAAGTGATGTCCCAACGTCGGCGCTCGTCGATCTCCGTAAAAATCCAAGGCTTTATCAGTGCCGCCCTCCCGATCATTATGCCATCGATAGGATATTCTTCGAGGCGCTCAAAAATGAACAGAAAGATTTGTTTGCTTTTAAATGCTTTGCACCTGATAATACTCTTCATAATCCATCACATCGCCGCACACAAAAAACGGGAAGCGTCCGTTAATTCGCCGTTCGCATTCCAGTACGTAGGGCCATTCCGCCGCCTTTGTGTAGCGCTGTTCCCTGATAAAGTAAAGAATCTCCCAACAAAAGTGGAAGAAGCCGAAAGCAGCCAGCCCCCACCCTAAATGGGGTGTCCGCTCTCCTCTTAGGGACCCACCTCGACCGTGGATGAAGGGTCACCATCTGAGGAGGACTCTTTTCTGCAATTGTTCCCATCGTATAATGAGCTGTATGTTCGCCTTCCTTCATTCCGTAGCGCATTTTCACTGACAACGGCACTCCTCCGGCGCTCTTTTGCATACATTGCAAAACACTGACCAATTTGTTGGATTTGTTCGCCAAGGAACAGCCCGCGCCCTTTTCATTGACACTGTCCAAAGGACAGCCCTTAAAACAAAAAATTTGATTGAACGGACAACGGACAAACCAAATTCAGATCAACAAAATCAACACTGAAATTGTCGATGACCAGTTGAACTGCTTTGCTCATGGAATCGGGATAGCCTCCTTAAAATATGTAGTGCTCAATATTCATTTTCAAAAGTGCCGCACCCGCCAACTGAACGCCAAAAATTTTCTCCGATGGATGTCTTTTCAGCAGCGAAAGTTCGGAAGGGAGGCCCTGAAGGAAGGAAAGAATCAAAAGGTCGCTTTGGCCAAAAGCGGCCGACTTGCAGCAAATGTGTGGCCATTGCCATCTCTCCGCAAGTGACCTCCGCGCCCAATTCAACGCACAGACGTCGGAAGGGCAAATTACCAACCGTCGTGAGAGGAGCCAAGTACCGTTTGCCGCGAAGTGTGCGCATGTCCCACTTTGGCACTTCTCGCTCCACGCAACCCACCAAAGAGTCAACCGATTCACGAACGGCACTTTCGGACCTGTGAAGGAACATTGACTGTGAACGTACGTCCCATGCCAAGCAAGCCGCCCATATCCTCGCCGGCTAATTAATAAAAAAATTGCTCGGGAAGGAATTTGTTTTTGAATGCATAAAATGTGATGTACTAATAGAGGAGAGGCGTGTAGTAACGGGCAAAGACCACTCATTAGCCCATTATAAGTCAGGTTAGCCCAATTCCATCTGGAGAATGCACTTCATAAACACGCTTAAGTTGGAAGCTTTGGCGCGCAAACCGAGTGAAGTCGTAGGCGCGTCTTCTAAGCTGCTGTTGCAGGGGCAAAGTTTGCGCATTGAGCACGGACTGCCAATTCTGGTCGGGCTCTTTGGTAATTTGGCTCAGGTCGCCTTCATTTGTATGAGCTCGGGCGAAGCAACAACCCAACGAGAAGGGACACTTCCCCATTTTGTCGAACAGAACACAAGACGGACCTTGAAATAAGACCAATGAAACCACTCGAGATGAGACTGGACATGGCATCTAATGGAACCAAACGATCCTAAGAGTCTACTGCTTTGCGGGGAAGGACTCCAACCTTCAACAAAACTTGCCGATGTCAGCTGGCTTCTTGGCCCAGTACTCTTCCAAGGAATGCTCCGCCTCGCATTTCTCGCCGTATTTGCATTTCCGACTTCCGTCAGCAAAAAGCACCGAAGGGCATATTTTCACTATTTTTTGCCGATACTGCGCTCTCGCCTTCGCCATTTTTTGCTCTCTTTGGCGGTCCATCCCGCGTGACCTAACATTTTTTGTTGACGCAATAGTTAATTGGGCGGCGCTGTCCAGCGATTCGGATTCCCGCAATTGACGGTTCTCATCACTGTGCTTAAGACTCTCGCGCGATACGACGTATTCCGATTTCATTTGTGCGCACGCGGCAAAACGGTCACCCATCCCCTCAGAGAACTTCACATAATGATGACCAAAACACAAAAAACGATAGCGCAATTTTGATAAAAACAACGATTGACAAACATTCGGTAATTATTTATTATATTCCTTGGAAAATGCAACAATTAAATAAAAACAATTCCAATATTATCCAAGGGCCAAACTTTTAACACACGATTGGGCCATCATGGTCAGAGACTTCAGTGCTTTCATCAACGATTCAGTCTGTTTTTGGCCGCAATCAATTGTCCTTGCCCGTCGGCTCAGTGCTGTCTGTGGAGACTGTCCTATCCTCTTAGCTGTGTCCTGGACACACTGGAGTGAGCCGGAATAAACAAACTCTCGGACCATTCCGCCTCCATGCCGAATATCTTCCCGTAGAACATCAATAAAAGTGGCAACAGCTAACAGCTTGATAGACATAAAAATTGTAGATTATTGACATGATATGGTCATAATTTAGGTCACACCCGCCCCCAACTCACGTCAATGTTCTGTTTCTCTAAAGCAATTTCAATTCAAGCAAAAATAAGAAACAAAATGTCACGGGAGCCAAGGAAATAAATGTCCAAAGCGCACTTTTAATGACAGAGGGGCGAACATAATGTCAAAACACAACGCCCGCACAATTTCGTGAGTGATTTGGCCAAACAGTTGCGTCCACAGTTCGCTGACATCGCCGTTTTCAGTGACCAATGCGAACAAAGGGTCACCATCCATTGAGTGTACATTATTCGCAATTTTCCCACCAAATTGCTCGGTTTTGGCCTTTGACAGAAGAAAATCGCATAAATTGTTGAATTCCGATTTTGCGTCTTCGGCTGCAGCTGAGGCAACTTTGTCTGATGTGTATTTTGGCGGCTGATTACAAACATCCAGAACGCGCAAACAACTGGCATAAAGCTCCATTTTGAACGCGACAGATTTGCTGTAACCTGAACTTTACTGCTTTTAAGTACGTATTAACCAATTTTGGTAAATATGTTTGAGGAGCATTACCCGGAAGTACAATGACTTGGACCAAAAGATGAAGAATGGGCAATAACGAGCGACGAATTTGGCAAAGACTTTGCTGAACCTCACGGATTCTTAGGAAAATGTCACAGATGGCCCGCACGATTCGCGAGATGCACACGGCAACCGAATAAGCCAATTCGGGGCTCATTTCGACACAATTGCAATAAGCACGCAGCAAAAACAGTGCATCAACAAGCAGACATTGATGTGTTCCTACTGGTATTTTCAGAGAGAGAGAAGTTAAAGAGGAGAAAGACTGGTATCGATGAACGGCAATGGACAGTGCAAGGACAGAACGTTCAGCACCGAAAGCCATCCCTCCAGCAAATGCACACAAGCACCCTCAAGCAAATTGCGGGCATTACGTTTCATGCAGTAATTGAGAATGGCACACGCTTCCTATGAAAAAGAAAGACAATTTCTGGGTCTGGCATGTCGACTTATTGGAAGACTCGCCATGAAAATGTTTCCAGCCAGGAACGTAGCCAGAACAAAATTTCGGAGGGGAGAATTAGTCCGTCTTAGCGCCGGGAGCGGCCCGGCGGTGCCGATAAGCGCCGCCGGGAAATTTTTTGATTTTTGATAGCAATTTGTTAAGAAAATTGATCCAAAAAATTGTAAAAGTGCAAACCAATAGGGTACCCATCCGGTTTTTTTTCTCTAATCATTTCGGGGAGGGGGGGAACTCCCACCCCTGTCCCTCCCCTCCCCTCTGGCTACGTTCCGTTTCCAGCCATCCTAAAATTACCTCTTTGATTAGACCAATCTCCGTGTTCATAATGCAATTTATCTCACTGTTCAACATAAGGTGCAAGTAAAAGACATCGTATTGTTCAATGCCATATGAATTCTTTCGAATGCAAAAGTTCAAAAGCTAAACCATTTCAATTAATTTGTTTTAGTACAACTGAAGAACCTCTAACACTCTTTGAGTGTCAAATTTGATACAATTGGGAATGTCCAAATCTTCAATGAAAATCCGACTTGCGTCCAGCAGAAGCCACAATAAAGCTAAACTGTTCTTAATGCTTTAAGAAATATCAAAAAATTCACTCTTTGATGGCTCTTCGGCTGCCAATGAGTGGGGAAGCAAAGAAATGGTCGAATTTTGCGAGTTTTCCATCAAAAGCAAAATTTTGAGAAATCGCTGTGGCTGTTCGATGTATCCGGTGCGAAGAAGGGCAGACATTTCGAGCGCAATTAATTCCAGGATAACGCCCTAAAACCAAAAGGGATTGAATGTGAACTCGTAAACAAATGGAATAAACCTGCGCCGTTTTATGAACAATTTCAAAGACCGTTTCATCCTCCGCACATTTCCTCACGACAGACGACGAAAATAAATCACCGTTCGCCGAGGGACTCACAAAAATTGGGAGGTCGATGGAGGAAAAGACTGCAGAGGAAGCGAGACGAAAGATGAGGTCGTATTGCGAGCGGAGAAAACGAAGCAAAATGGAGGAGGAAGCGGCTCTGATGGAGCAAAGTCGGAACTGAAGTTAAAAATTGTAAAAAATTAGAGAGGAAAAAAATGCTGACGAAAAGGCGGAGAACAGGATCGAAGAGACCCGAAAACTGGTGGTCAAACGGGTCGTCGGAGACAGCGAACAGTTCGGCTATGAAGACCAAATTGTGGAGACATGTTAGGCCCTCACCCAATTCGTCTAAATTAGGAAATGAATAAAACATCCAAAATCCCAATGGATGGAACAGACTCGGAATGTCAAGTGTGGAGGATTCAATGTGGTTGAGGTCAAAGTTCATCAAAGCAAAGGCGATGTTTGGACTGCACGGGTCTGACTCCATCGCATCATTGAACGCTTCAAACATAAGACGACAAAGTTCTCCCCTCAACCGGTCAGAAGAAATATTGTCCACGGATTGAGGCAGTAAATCGGTGATGCAGACAGAAATGTTTTCGGGGGCAAAAATGGACGAGAGATTTGCGATGGAAGAGATGAGCTGGGCTCGTCGAGGCAGCAACGCCTGAACTATGCGCAACTGCATGGACGGTCTCTGAGCAGTCGCCTCCTTTATGATCAGCCAAACGTAGAAAGAATGCTTTGCCAAATGCTCAAACTGCAAAAAGAGTCAGAAGCGATGGGGTAAAGAAAAAAACACCTCGCTGAGGTAATAAAACAGCAGCGAGAGGTAATTTTCGTTAGAACGCCGCGGGTGAGGTATGGCGGAGAAAAGAAATGACTCCACTGACACAATCAAAAGGTCGGAATTGGCCACTCGAACGGCATCGGTCATCGCTGTTCTATGCGAAATTGCCATGTAAAACAAACGAATTGCCGAAAAGGTCGCATCATCCCTGGCCGGATTAATGGGCGCATTCTCTTGGAGTCGGTCTGCGCCTTCAACGATTATTTGCAAAATCTGAGTTGCTAATCTTTTTACTATTCCGAATATCACCAACATTACCGATCTGGAGAGCGGAGAGTCGCTGAGCAATTGAGCTAAAATTTGTACTTCTGTTGATTTATTTTGCACAACAACGGTAGTGGCGTAGAAAGTCTTCAAGGGCTCATAGAGTGAATCGAGCGCCAACTTGACAATATTCCACTTAAATTTGAAGTTAGTTTTGAAAAGACGACAATCCGATCCCAATAAAAGACCATCTGATTCGAGTCAACATAAGAACGTGTTGAAAATTGACAAAGGACGGAATGAATGACGAATTGGATGAAAGGTGCCAACTGATGAGTGTTCGGTCTTGTTTTATGCGCGAGAAGAATTCGTAGTAATGTGAGAAAGCCCTGAGTGCAATTGTATATCTTCAAGTTGGACTCTTGCTCCTCCAGATCACGCTGAAAGACATTACTGTTTTGAGATTTACGCGTAAAAAGCGTCACCAATTACAATTTAAAACTGGACCCTAACAGATAAGTAAAGTGCGTTCCCCTGACAAATGAGCCCGATTACCTGAACTCCACCCAGTTTTGTTCCTGAACTTTGCTGTACGCAAATTCCTTCACAGAGTAAACAATTCCAAATGTTAACAGCACATATTTCGTCGTTAGCTAACGCGGCAAGCAGTTCAAAAAGCGATTGTTTGAGCACTAGTGGTACTGAACAGGCCAACAAACCCGTAGAAGTCTCGATGCAATTCCAGGAACGTTCCTCGTACATTTGCCTCCGCGACTCGGGGTCCTGTGTCCAAAAAAACTTACTTTTATTGAGTCAAAGATAAAAATTGACGCTTTGATTATGGCGCTCTGTTTCGGCAGTGGACAGTTCGGCGGTAGGCATGTTAGAAACGCTATAATTTCTCTAACCCAACTAATCCGAATAAAATTTATATTTGTAAGAAGCTTAAGTGCTTATTATTTAAATTGTAAAGAAAAATAGTTGGTCTAAAGAAGTATTTGTTTGTATCTTATCAGGGACTGGCTCGGATCCGAACAAAAATATTACCAATCGATTCCTCTCATCGAGCTGAGTACGAATCAGCAAAAATTTCTTGCCGGAAAAAAATATGAAGAAAGTTATGGCCCTTCAAAGTTGGCCAAAAACCATAGGGGGACCCTTTTGGTCGACATTTTTGGGAAATTTTTTTTTCTTCTAAAAATGGTCTGAATATGTTATGATGCCCTGATTACGAATTCGTCAATAGAAACTAAAAATTGAGAATTTAAAACGGTTTTTGAACCGGTTAAAAACGACTTTTAAGTAACCAAAGCCCGATAAGGGAAAAATTAGACAGTAAGGTGGAAAATAGCAGCCAAAGTACCGCACCCTCGACTGCGGCGGCCAGTAGGTGGGGCGAGACTCCGGGCTTTTTATTGACGAATTCGTAATCAGGGCATCAAATAACATATTTCAGACAATTTTTAGAATAAAATTTTTTTTCAAAAATGTTGACCAAAAGGGTCACCCCTATGGTTTTTGGCCAACTTTTAAGGGCCATAACTTTCTTCATAATTTTTTCCGCAAGAAATTTTTGCGGATTCGTACTCAAATCAAAAGGGCCCACCTACTTGACATTTTTTACCAAAAGAAGCAACCTTTTGTGCTACTACAGACGCAAACCGAGTCCATGACAAAAGACCGGCCAATTCGCCGTCCGAAATAGTTTGAGTGCTGCTACTGCTTGCTGCTAGCCCTTCAAATGATGACACAATTTGTGAATGATGAGCGCGAAAATAGTCCAAATATTTGCGTAACGAGCCGAAATAATTATTCCAATCAGTCATAATTGCACTGGGTGCTGAAAATCTGGAACAATCAATTGCGACCAAACCCAAACAAACAAATTTAAGTTGACCAAAATTTTTTTTGTTCATATGACAACATTTTTTTACATTTTCTTAAAAGAAATAACATAAATTCGTATTTATAGCTAGGGTGGGGATTTTAACTAAATAGTGGCGAAAAAGTGTCAAAATCCCGGTTCATAAGCGAAAATAGTGATGAATAGAGAATGTTGGTTCAACATCAGTGGAGGTGCGCCGTCGGCGAGTTGACCATCGGCGAGTTGACCCGTCGGCGAGTCGGCGTCGGCGAGTTGACCATCGGCGAGTCGGCGAGTTGACCCGTCGGCGAGTCGAACATCGGCGAGTCGGCGTCGGCGAGTTGACGTACCCGTGGGGCGAATTGTAAAATGGGATGAGGTTGGGGGCAACGTCACAATCATTATGTTTGCAAGACAGAATTTGACAAAATTTGGCGATTTTTTTCGAGACCAGGATTTGAATTTCTGGCATATTTTTATTTCAATTTTGGTTAAAATCCTTAAAATTCGACAACAAAATATGTAAGTAAAAAGTTAACAAGATAAAAGAACGTGAGTTGAAGGGATCTTGACAAGAAATTAAAAATTCATATCTTTGTATTGGTGTCCCTACTTTTTGCCAACTGTACATTTTGCCAACCTTACGTTTTGCCAACGTTACATTTCGCCAACCCAGCAAAAATGTTACTTTTTGCCAACTCAGCAAAAATATACGTTTTGCCAACCCAGCAAAATTGTACATTTTGCCAACTCATCAAGAACTCAAATTTCGATCAGTTTCGAACCCCTGACCCGAATTCGAAGGTTTTTCGATTTCAAAATTTTTTCGGAATCTTTTGGCCTTAAAAACATTTCAAAAATGCTCAAATTCATCCAAAGACGTAAAGTTGGCAAAAATGTACAGTTGGCAAAACGTAATGTTGGCAAAACGTAATATTTTTGCTGAGTTGGCAAAACGTAACATTTTTGCTGGGTTGGCAAAATGTACAGTTGGCGAAATGTAGGGTTACCCTTTGTATTTTTTATGAACTATTTTTTGACGAAACCCCCGAAATAGTTTTTTTTGTTACGAACAGTGACGTTAAAACGACAAAATTTTCGATTAAAAACATGCTTTTCGTGCATAACTCGACAAAATAAAGCTGCAGAAAGAATAGTTAAATAACAAAATCCCCACCCTTATAGCTAACAGGGCCGTAGCCAGACAATACTGTATTTTTGGGTTTTTTGCATTTTTCTTAAAGAATTTTTTCAGTGCAATTTTTTTGAGAATCCTGCTTTACTTCTGGGGGGAGGGGTCGGCGGTGCCGAAGGCGCCGCTAAGAAAATTTTGAATTTTCGACTCAATTTGTTAAGAGATTTGCAACAACTTTTAAAATACGGTACTACTTTTTCTCCCTCCCATCAGCGCTTATTAATCGGGGCCAGCGGATTCATAGCGTTTCTTTTTTGCATTTACAACCTCAACCATTCGAAAGTTAATTCCCCGAAACCAAAAAATTTGACAATCGACTCAGCCAACTCTTTTAGATTACAAATCTTTGTAATTTAAACAATTGCAATGTACAATAATGTGGGACTACCGACCGCGCGTGGTTCTGGCACGTAAGTCGGGCAATGAATTCAGGTAATGCTCTTATCCTTTAGGAATGCATTTATACAAGCAAATCTGTCAAATCTGGGATTTTCGAGAGTAAGTTTTTTTCAATAGGCGCGATAAAACTTCAATTTTTCAGAATAAGATACAGTACAATGCCGAGGAAGACATTGCTAAGTCCGAGGCAGAGGTCAACAAGGCGCCAAACATTGAACTGCTTGACCATGAGTATAAACGACTAATTGAAATTAAATGCGTTGAATTTGAAGATCTCATGGAAGGAAAGGTAATTGAGCCTCACAATCAGTAATGAATTATATTTTAACATTTCAGGGGTTTAGCGAGAGCGAAATCAATTCCAAAGTGAATGAGTATCGCAAACTGTTGTTCAACGAGTTTGAGAGTGGGCGCTTAGACATGGACACGGAGTTGGACGTCCGCAACACTCACTCGAGGGCTAAAGTTGCCAAAGGTTTTTACTAATTTATTTTACTACATTTAAGAAGTTGTGCTTTGAAAGCCATGGGAAACCTGTCTGTAAACGTTCTCAACGAATGTTTATTGTTTTTCATTTAGACAACAGAGATAAATGGCGTTCGGCACTTGGAATTGACGCTGCTTTTGTCGATGGCTCTTCTTTGGAGAAATTAAAAAAGGCCAGTGATTCTGTGATTGAATTGACAAAGACCATGGACAAGAAGAATCTCGACAAAGAAATGGAGAAGTCGCTTATGGAAAAACTGATGGAAAAGGTTGTTTCCTCATTAGCATTTTCGTTAATATACTTTGAGCATTTTATAGATAAAAAAGGAAAAAGAGAAGAAGAAGGAGCGAAAGAAGATGAGACGTGCAATGCGCAAGGAAGCTTCTAGCAACAGTTCCGACTCAAGCTCGGACTCTTCCACTTCATCTGATAGCGGTGACTCTTCTTCAACGACCACAACGGACAGCAGTTCTGAAGAGGAGAGGGCCAAGCGCAAAGGGAAAGCCAAAAGGAAGCGCAGTGAGGAGACAAAAGTCAAGAAGGAGCCAGTCGGGAAGAAACTTCGCACTTGAAAGGGGAAGAAGATTACTTTCGACATTTTTCGATAAAAAATGCTTGGGAAAGATTTTCCATTCTTACATAAATGTTGATGCATCCGTCAAATTTTCTTTTAGGTTTAATGCATTATTTAGCGTTCGTCTCAGCACATACTAATTTAGGAACAAAGAACGATTCATCAACAATGACACTGAACATCGAGGAAAGAATTGCCATTGAAAAAGAGTTTACATCACATAGTTTTGGCGAGCTAAGTATGAGCGTGTGTGATTTGAACAGAACTTAGATCGTTTCAGATTCTGAAAAGGTCCGAGTCGGAAGCAGGATCCAGCACTTACAAAATGAGTTGAGCGAATTGGCTTTTCACAATTACCGCACTTACGTGGACGTCGGTCGAACAGCGGAGCATTGCAGAGAGATGGTTTTCTTTGGGCAATGGGTTTTTATTGTTTTCTTGTTTAAGTTTGTTGAAATGAATGGGTTTATGCAGAGGCTACTCTTGGAATTTCCGGATTTAATTGCAGGGATAAAGCAAGCTCGAGAGGATTCTGAGAGAATTTTTGAGGAGTACAAATTGCTGAATGAGGTTGAGTCGACCAACAACTTCATTTGGCAAGTACTAAAACTCCCTAAGGTATTTACTCTCTTTTAGAATATGTTAGGGGATTAATTCACTTTCATTAGCTGATGGAGAGGTACATTCGGACAGGTCGTTATGAGCAAGCATATTCTTTGACGAATTTTGCAATTTCATTGAAACAAAGCAAATTTACTCAGGCGAATGCTATGCTCAAGGTCTGTCTCTTATACACATCTAGATGTGTATAAGAGACAGAGCATATTCTTTGACGAATTTTGCAATTTCATTGAAACAAAGCAAATTTACTCAGGCGAATGCTATGCTCCTGTCTCTTATACACATCTAGATGTGTATAAAAAAAAAAAAAAAAGCCCAAGCCCAGAATATCGTTCATGAATTTGAATGATCAGTCAATAGTTTTATTATTGTTCAATTAAAGAATGTTGTTGAAGTGCTAATCGAAGCTCGTCATAATCTCCTCGACGAATTGTTTAGCAAATTTGCAGCACCGATAGATTTAGCTCGGAGCATTCAGGTTTTTCTTGCAATTGTTCTTGTATGAAAGAACTTTCAGATTGTCAATAACATTCGGAAAATACCTTATATCTCCAACCTCCAACTGAGAGAATCGATTCTCCAGTACAGAGACATTTACATGGACAAAAATGTTCTCTACGCAATGGTAACGACCGCTTTAAACAAATACAGCAAACCACATTTTAGTCTGAGCCCGACTTTCTGTTCCGGATCATTGACATTTACAGGGAGTGCATGTATGACACCATCGTCCTTTATTTGGCCGTGTTTCCCGATTGTGAAGCGCAAAGGAAATTTGTGGGCCCCAAGATTTGGGGTTTATAAACAACTATTATTGTCAATTCAGGCATCCTCAAACGAAGATCCACGTTGGGAGAGATGGACTGGCAGTTCCCAGACCTTTCTACTCCAATCGTGGGCCCAACGAAACATTGAGAAACTTTTCAGTTTTTTGCGTAGATCTGAGGTTAAGAACTGTCTGGACATTGAAGTGATGCATTCTAAAGTAAAATAAAAGTTTTTTGGGACATTCTTCTGATAAAGTGCGTACCCTTTTAGTTGATGAGTTTTGCTTTTTCATTTGGACGGATGGGATTGGACTTCAGGACGCTGATTGTGCACGAATTTTCACAGATGGTTCAGGAAATGTTTAGGAGAAAAATGGAAACAGCGACAAATTGGTAATGAGCAAATGAAAAAATAACATATTCTGCTTTTTTCGGGTGCGTTTTTAATTTGCTTATTTTTTGAGTTTAACAGCACTACAAAGACTTGACCTTATCGACGGTGATATTTTTGAAAACACACGTCAGGATATTGAGGACAGTGGAAATTCGGCCATTGATTTGGGCATTCTTTCGGCCCCACTCGAACTTTGCATTTGGGATGATATTTGCGTGTTTGGCAATTTGATCATCGATGTTTTAAACGATTTGCGCCACTCCCTTTCGATCATTCTTGTAAATGGCGGGATCTTTTTTGTTTTTAAAAGCATCAGTTTTAGATACGTCAAGTTTTTGGCGTAATCCTTTTGAGCTTGCAAAACGTTTTCAAATGGGTGGACGCTTTCCTATCGGCGCCCGATGGAATCCTTTCGGCTAAAAGGGCCATTTTTCTTCTGTTAAAGTATTTTGTTCCGTTTATCAACCGCTGTCTCTTGCATTGCTTTCCCTACGAGCTTAGCGGCCAGTTTTTCCGTTCTTCGCATTGTTCCGTTGAAGAATATGTGAGTTGCCTTTTCATCCGTCCTTCAATGATGACAATGGTCATGCTAATCATGAAAGGGCCTACGGAAAGGCCCCTCACCATGTTGGAGATGAACCATTCTGAGATTGGACGGATAATGATCAAATAGATATTCATTCTACTTCCTTTTTTTCAGCGTGAGGCGTTCAAATTGCAAAGCAAAGAACTTTTTGTTTTGTGTAGACATGAAAGTGTTTTCAACGAAATACTAGCCGATGTCCAGTTAAATGAAAATGCTGCCAATTCGGAATGGCAAAATGCGAATGAGGCGGAAAAGGACAACAGCGACGGGTGGGAAAGACTTGCGAAGGAGGGCGAAGTGCCTACAGGAAAATCGAAAGCCTCGGAATCGATAACGTTAGTTGGTGAAATGGAAATTGAGGGGGAAGCGGAGGAACGAAGCGCGGAAGACCAAATTGACATCTGATATATTCTACCCATATATACCTAATATTATTGTTTTGTATTTTTGCTTTTACAATTATCGAAGTATCTGTCATTGGTAGATCAACAAAACTGTAAAGCATTTGCTAAGCTAATATTTTTTTGCTGGTTTTCATTTCTACAATTTGTCCCTACGCCTTACAGTGATAGCAAATGTCTCTCACCACGAAGTTACGCAGATTGCGAAAAAAGCCCCCGGATGGATGGGATTTGATTGAGCCGACATTGGAGGAATTTGAGGCGAAAATGCGCGAAGCTGAAACTGAACCGCATGAGGTGGTTTGGGAGTGGTATTGTAATTCGTTCTCCATCTTTTAGGGGAAGCGGAAGACAGAGACTGTGTGGCCGCTGTTTCGGGTGACTTTTCTTTTATTACCCTCTTAGGCAGGGAGCTCAGATTACCTTTATGGCAACATCGAGGGGTCATAATAGTGTCATTTTTATAGCAATCCTAAGGGATTTTCAAAAAAAAATTTCAGATTCACCACCAGCGTTCCCGCTACATTTACGACCTTTTCTACAAGGAGGAGAAGATTTCCCGTGAACTGTACCAATTCTGTGTGGACGCTAGGCTCGTTGACGCCCAACTGGTGGCCAAATGGAAGAAGCCGGGCTTCGAGAATTTGTGCTGTTTGCGCTGTATTCAGTCGCGCGACACAAACTTCGGGACTAATTGCATCTGTCGAGTGCCCAAGTCGAAGCTCGAGGCGGTGAGAAAGACAAATGCGCAATAGAAATGGTGGAAACAATAAATTTTTATTATTTTAAGGGTCGTGTAATCGAATGCGTTCATTGCGGCTGCAGGGGATGTTCCGGATGAAAGTGTTCACTCCGTTTCCCTTTTCTTCATCTTCATTTTTGTTCAACCTTTATGAATCAGGCGATGCCATTCTTAAATCAGTAAATCGCTCTCGATGCTTCCTTCATTTTTGCGGCTTTGGACAGACGTGGGCCAACTACGATTTTAGTCCATGACAATATTACATAAAGAAACTCACGTGGCACAACTCGTTCCGTTGGAGTTGTTGGACAATTTGTGTCAATACCAGCGGAAAGTAACTTTTTACAACACTTACGCAAATGGCGTAATCACTCGAGCGGATTCGATCACAAAAATGTCGCTCCAATGCATCTATTAGTTCTTCCTGGACCTTCGGCTTGCCCAGTTCAACCTCTAGTAATTTAGTGATTGCACGACAAATATCGCAGTGCAATTTTGAGGTTGCGCGTCGTAAAAAGCCAAGCAGTCGAGCTAAATGTGGTTTTGATTAGTGAGTCTCCCATCATTTGCCCGTTATTTCATTTCCAGAAAGAACTTGCTGAACCCTAGCTATTAGCATTAATTAGTGAATGCCACACATTCATTCTCTCCCGTACATTGTTTCCATTCGCACATTTGCTTGAGCCAAGTTATTTGAATGAATCGCAAGTGCATAATTTCGTCAACCAACGAATGAGTCCCGCTGGCAATTAAATTGCGACAAAAATCGTTACCGTTGGTCAGAAGTGCGCAGGGTCCGGTGTTAAAGTCGTTTTGCTCAAAAGAGACTCATTTTAGGGGTAGTGATCTAACAAAAAGTAGAGTTGGATGAGACCGGGCGGGAAGTTCCCGGTTTTTGGCGTCCCGGTCCCGTCCAACTTTAATTTAAGGGATCGAAAGTGCCAATGCACCCAATACATGTTTTCCACAGTACCACATAATGGTCGAATACGAGCCGAAATGTATTGGTGGAGAGTTTATGGCCGAAACAGGGAGAACGGGAAGCAGAAGAACCCATCGAGGAAGAAGCGAACTGGACCGTTTGAAGGGAGGGAAAGGCCATCCGAATGTCCGGGCCCCATTGGTCGGAATGGGAAAATGGAATCGGCGAATTTTGACCCCAAAGAGTGATCGATCGCTTGCATTTTTATAAATATGGCACTTTATGCCTCTTGAAACACCGTAAATATTGCAGATGGGTGTTGGTTTTGCTTGTGTCCCTACCATCGATTTTAAATACGGAAACAATGTGCTAATTTTGGATCCCTAAACAATTTCTGAAACGGAGGGGCACAAACTAAACTTATTCATTTTCCAAACAAAGTGCGTTCGCATTATCGTATTGATAAATTATGTGGACAATCTCTGATCGGAACATCTTTCCTCGCATTGTTTTGATCGATCACTCACCGCGCGGAGCCAGCAAATGTCGACTGACCTGAGACTTCAGACGACGGAATGAACTCGGAGAACGAATGTAGCCGCCGGCGTATGTGGGACAAAGCTCCAAATCCTGGCAGAACTGAAAGGGGAATTCGGGGATTTGCCTCCAAAGTGTTTTCTCATCCTGAACCTTCTTCTGGTCGCCGAGCATATCAGCCAGCTCCTTCCACATTTCCGGGAGGAAATCGTCCAGCAGCTGCTCGCACTGAATGTTCGGAATGTTTTGTTGTTTAGGAGTGCCACCCTTAGTGGGGTATTTAGGATTTTGCCTTGGGGGGGGGGGGGTGGCTAACAAAAAAGGCGGTGCCGACAGTGTTTAGGGGCCCCTCGGAAAGGGTCACAAAAAATGTGCCCCCGCGCCCTACCGAAGCCTTCAAACTGCCAAAGTGGGCACAAATATTTTGCTGCAGCCATTCCTCGACGTCCTGCTGAAACTTTGGCACATTTATCTCCCGC
Organism: Globodera ellingtonae; assembly: GCA_001723225.1. Taxonomy (NCBI): domain Eukaryota; kingdom Metazoa; phylum Nematoda; class Chromadorea; order Rhabditida; family Heteroderidae; genus Globodera; species Globodera ellingtonae. Next base: position 276,975 of record MEIZ01000045.1, read on the forward strand.
GCCAATTCGTGTGCCGCCAGCTGACATTCTTCGCAGATCAGGTCCTTCCGCTGAAACTGAAACAGCAGACTTCCCACCCCCACATCTGCAACAAGCCCACCGACGCATTAACGCGTACGTAGTGCATTCCGAGAAGATGGAACTGTT
>MEIZ01000045.1:277251-290535 GCA_001723225.1 Globodera ellingtonae
GGCAGAAGTGCGTGGCGTAGCCAATGGGCCTTGTGCTCGTCTTCGGGTTTGTCGTAAACCCGACTAACTGCTCGGCAAAGTATTTATAAAATGAGGCATTAAAATTTTAAATAATTTAATTTTTAATCATTTCATTATTATTTCGCTATTCACAATTATCCAAAGAAAGAAAACAAATGAAGGGAGGAAGGGGATCAAGAACAAACCCGGGCAAATAATAATGCAAATTCGACTGGTGCCTTTCGTCATCTGCCATCCGTTTCATTTATTCTCTTCCAATTTTATGAAAATCCATTTGATCGGTGATGCGAAGCTTTCTGATCGGCTATCGATCATTTCCCCCTTCTTTTCTTCAGAATTTGAACATCGCGTGCCCTCCTCCGGCGGCCGGCCCTTCGGCGTTTCCATTGGCCGCGCCTTGGGGCATGAAGCCAGCCTCGCGTTTGCCGTAATAGTACGGGTAACCGTACCACTGTTAATGGATAATTTGGACATTACTCGCCACTAATGATGATGTCACCTGCGCGGTGGTTTGTTTGACGAGAAAAGCAAGCGCAAGAACGAAGAAAAGGAGGACGAGACTGTGGGGGGATTCTTTAACTCAAAAATCAGTTTCATCGGGTCGTAAAGGTTATCCTGTCGAAAAAGAATTGCCCGGGGCCCGTATGCAAAGAACGGGGTAAGGGTAAGGTTACCCTCAGCTGAGGGTAAATAAGGGAGTTTCGGGTAACTTTCATTGAATACGAGTTAACCCGCAGCTGAGGGTAAGGTTACCCGGGTAGCCTTACCCGGGTAACCTTACCTGGGTAACTTTACCCCGTTCTTTGCATACGGGCCCGGGAGTAAATGCTTGGACGGGGCTATTTGTTCGGCTATTGTAACATAACAATTATGGCTAATGTTCCGCCGTTCCCAAAACTCACACTTTTGCCGCAATTGCCATTGGTACTGAGTGAGGCTGATTTTGCGTGAAGGTGCTCTGATTTTGCGAGTGTTGGAGGTCGGACTTGATCAATCAGCTTCGATCCGCCTTTTATACCGGTTGTTTTTGTCGGCAATGTTTGCTAACTGAAAGGACCCAACGGATTCAGACCCCCCCCCCCTCAGTGAGTGAGTGGAGTGATATGTTCTCACCTTCCCGCTTCTTTTGTTCAATAAATAAAAGAAAATCAAAAAAAAGAATTGAAAGGAGTAAATATTTTTGTTGACTTTCCTTGAATTTAGAAACTCACCAGAATAGCAAATTTTGCTGACAATGAATGAAATGAATGAGCGTTTATGGGCAAAAGTTTTCACTGAATGCCTTCTTTCTTTGCTTTCCTTTTCTTTCTTTTCATTGACATTTTCGGTTAAAAACGTTGAAGAGTTAATGTTTTGAGAATTCATTTTTGTTTGCATAATACGCAAACATTTGTAACCACGGAAAGTACGAAGAAACAGTGAGGGGATACGGTAGTAAGGCTTTGGCCCCCGAAAACCCCTAGAAACACCTCTTTAGCGACTTTGAAAAAATTGTATTTTTTTCACGGGGTTACAAAAAATTTTCGAAAGTTTAAAGTTAAAATGCATGCTTGTTCCTGACTTTTTTATAGCTTTTTCTCTGGGGTTTCCATTGATATAACGTTTAACTGAATGAATCTGATCATTTCTCACGAAGTAGTGCCACCCATATCCAAATTTACCCAAATTTTATGTGGTCATATGTTAGCATAATTTAACACGGGTGGATAAAAAGGCCTTATACGTCGGCCCAAAAATCCATAAAAATTCATATCAGCTCAACTTTTGATACTGATCAAAAAAGGTAATTGGACCAAGTTGCTACAACACCTCCCTCCTCCATGGAGATCCGGAAACCCCAAAATACAATGAAATCGGGGGTAATTTGAGAAAAAAATCCCTGAGGGCATGGATTAAAGTCCGCTAAATCAATTTAACCGTTTGAATTGTTGCTTAAATTTTCTTAACAAAGACTGCCAATTTTTGTAAAATTTCTCCGGCGGCGCTTGTCGACACCGCCGGTTCCCCTTATCTTTACGTCTTTTAACAAATAATTTTCTTAGCTAATATCGTTAAATCTTCAAAAAAATTTCCCCAACGGACCTCGCCCATTCCTAAAAGCATCATAAATTACCGATTTTAAGTTGCAAAATCTCTTAACAAATTGAGTCAAAAATTCAAAATTTTTCCCGACGGCGCCTATCGGCACCGTCGGGCTCTCCTCCCCAAGAAATTAAATCTTTAGGATGCAATGTGCCATAAAAAAGTCTTTTTTAGGAGTGCACTTTAGTTTGAAAAATTTCGATTTAAAAAAAATTCCTAATTTTCCATAAAAAATTTTTTCATCCGAAATCCGTTGTCCGAAATCCGGTGTTTTTTCAAATCCGATATCCGAAATCCGATCCGACAAATTTTGGGCTATCCGATCCGAAATCCGTATCCGACTTTTTCTCAAGGACAATCCGATCCGAAATCCGTATCCGACTTTTTCCCAATCCGTTGCAACCCTGGTCCGAACTGGTCTATTTTTATTGGTGCAAAAGTAAAGTCACAAAAATTTTAAAACAAAAAATCAATTTTTTGTTTGGCCCAAAATCCAAAAAAAAATTCATGCAGGCATGATTTTTGATACTGATCAAAAAAGGTAATTGGACCAAGTTGCTACAACACCTCCTCCATGGAGATCCGGAAACCCCAAAATACAATGAAATCGGGGGTAATTTGAGAAAAAAAAATCCCTGAGGGCTTGGAAAAAATTTTCTACAAAAAACCATTTTATGAAAAAGTTAGCCCACAAAATTCTCTACAAACTCCAAAAGACAGCTAAGCTCTGCGACTTTTCTCCGATGAGCGTAGGCGTCATGCACAACTTTACATGGGCACGGTGCGTAGGGAGTACTGTTTTGCGTAAATAGAAAATCTAGTTTGGCGCTTTTGAGAAATAGCTAACCTCATTATAATAAGTTTTTAAGGTTTTTTAAATAATTAGGCAATTAAAAACATGTATTTCAAGTGAGAAATCACGATTTTTGCATCTAAAAATTATTGTACTACCGTACCCCCTGCAGACGGTCCCTGCGCAGGTTGCACATGACGCCTACGCTCATCGGAGAAAAGTCGCAGAAAGCATAAAATATATAAATTTTTCATTTATCATCTTCAAACACCTTACATAAGAGTAATGGTTGTAATTTGTGAAAAAAAATATTGTGGGTTTTCATCATGTTTGACTTGATTTTACAAAATAAGAAATATTTTTTATTATTTTTAGAAATTGTTTACTCAATAGTAGATGTTCACTAAAAGTCTGAAAATAAATTTACATGGTAGGGGGTTTGAACCCAACCAAAACCTTTCCCACCCATAGCACTAACCACTACACCACAAGATTATTCGATGGAATTTGGCATTATCCTTACTAAATTTAATACTTGCAGGATCCGCAGTCAAATTTGCGGATCCTGTTGCAGGATTGGAATTCAAAATGTTTGCAGGATCGGATCCTGCGGGATTAATCCTGCAAATCCTGCTAATCCTGCACTTGATAAAATTTAAAAATTACGATTTTTGGGCGGTTTTCTGGCCATAACTTTTTTGAAACTTGTCCAATCACAAGCTTTAACTTAATGTTAGCTTCAACTCTTTTAAGACTTTCTAAATCGCTTAAGGTTGAAGCGAGTTATGCTCAATGGATGAGATGGGTATGGATGAGATGGGTATGGATGAGTTGGGTATGGATGAGTTGGGTATAGATGAGTTGGATTTACCCCGACTATGACTGTATCAGAAATTTAACGCAAAATGCGTACCAAAAAAAAATTTTGAAAAATTCTTTGGGTTAAATTTTATTTTTTCGTTCCCTGAATTCCCGTGAAAAATTCAATGGCATTTTACGGGAAGGGAAAGTGGTTGCCGTCCCGGTTAAATTTGAAATTCCCTTTCCCACAAATTTATTTTACCGGTTTCTAGTTCATATGCATAGACTGCCACTTTTATTTTGCGTTTTATTCTATGATTAACCATTTTAAAATTCCAATCACACAATTAATGCCATTGGGAATATTCGGTGGCAGCAGCAAAGACAGCGGCCCCAAACTTCAGCCCTTGACCAGTACGGAAGAAAAGCCGCAATCAAAGAAAGAAAAGGGCGTTTCTGGGGTCTCCAACAATATTTCTAGCGACTCAAAGGACCTGAAGGGCACCACCGTTAAACTGAACAAGAAGACATATACCATTGAGCGGAAGTTGGCGGAAGGTGACAAAAGGGGGAAAGCGTTTAAGAATGGAGAGATTCAGGTGGATTTGCCATCGTTTACCTTGTGAATGACAAGCATAGCAGGAACTACGCGTTGAAAAGACAATTAGTGCGCGATGACCCGAGACAGGTCGAGGCCTGTCGGACAGAAATTCAAATTGTGGTTAGTCTAAATCGAATTTACTTTCGCGTGGATATTTAGGTTTTGATTCGACAAAATCTTTGGTGGGTTAAGAGTCGTTAGAAATGGAGGTTGCTTAAATAATGGGGGGGGGCAACTGTCAACAATTTTTCGTTGTTAGGGTTAAATAGGATAAATTTGGTTGCCGGGAAGAAGGTACCGAATTTTTACAGATTAATATTATGTTTCCCCATAGAAGAACCTCAACGGACACAAAAACATCGTTGCTTATGTTGACCACCAACTTACTGTAAATAAAGTCGGGATTTACGATTACATGCTGCTAACGGTGCGTAGTTTAGGCATCGACAAAATATTTAATGAATTAGCCACAGAGATTGGATTAATTGTCACTTACCCCCTAAAACGTTTTCCCATTTTAGGTGTATTACCCAGGTTTGTCGCTTAGTATCTCTAATTTAATTGATTGCTTTCGCCTCAATTAGCCAATGTGCTGCAGTTAATGAACTCAAGACTTTTATTGAATAAATGGCTTTCGATGCGAGAAATTTTGAACATATTTTGCGATATTTGTGAAGCAGTTGCACGACTCCATCACTCAAAAACGCCCGTAATTCATCGAGACCTAAAGGCGCGGTTGTGTGATTTACGGTCAGTAGAAGTCCTATTCATTTTCAGGTTGAGAATGTTTTGATTGACCAACGAAGTGGTAGCGAAAAGTCCGTTTACATTCTCTGTGATTTTGGCAGTTCAACGACAAAAGTGCTCTCGAAAGAGCATTTCACGCATGGTTTTGTGTCCTTTTTCTTTTGGAAAATGTTTTTAGCTTTTATGGAGGAAGAAATACAACGTTACACGACACTCAGCTACCGCGCGCCAGAAATGATCGATTTGTATTCGGGCATTCCAATTGGTTTGATTTTCAGGCTTGCTTCATTTTTTGTAAAAACTGGGGGCATGGCTGTTTGGGCCAGGGTATTGATGGATTGATTACAAATTTGTGCATAACAAAACTTGATAACTTTAAACGGGTTTTTTGAACCGGTTAATATTTTAAAAATAATAGCTTATGGTCAAATGTTTATTTGACCCATAAAAATTGTAAACCATATAAGTATAAGACGGCTTAACTAACTGATTGCTTTAAAACGCCGTCGCAGTGCTTTTATTTTAGATACAAAATCGGACATGTGGGCTTTGGGGATCCTATTGTACAAACTTTGCTACTTCTTACTTCCATTTGGCGAATCTGCATTGGCTATTCAGAGCGGACTGTTTACCTTTCCCGATTCTCCGCCAATTCCGGACGAAATAAAAGCCATAATCAGTAATTATTGTCGTGTGGCGGTTATTTGATTCGTTTCTTTGCTGACAGATCTTCTCCTCACTTTGAACGCTCTGCACAGGCCAAACATTTACCAGGCGTCACATTTGGCATTTTTTGCTGCCGACCGAAAATGTCCCGTGTATAATATTGAGGTTAGTCAGTAGACGTTGTTCTGCTGAGCTGCCTTCGACATTTAGCGAAGTTTGCGCATTGAGCTGAGCGAGGCTGTTCAGATTTTAAAAATGCGGAACAAACTCGGCTCCGATTACGCGCGTCTTTATGAGAAAGCGTTTAACGACTTTGAGGCACAAAGGCGCAGACACACGGCCCCTTCGGTGGGGAGAGGTGCGAGTGACAGTTGCGAAGAACGTCAACGCCGAGACGAAGTCGGAAGAGTGTCCATTGGAGAGGGACTTGTTCCAAAATCGACAGAACTTCCCACGTTCGAAGACCGACCGGACGATTCGGCTGATGGCAGCTCTTCGACCGTTTCGATGTCAGCGGAAGGCGTGATCGTGAACACAACTTCCTTCCAATACGCGGAAACGCATCGTCGGGCCACCACAACTTCGGTCAATCCGCGCCTGAGGCCGAAGCCCCAGACGACAATCGCAAACACCACGCCAATGTCGCAGCGCAAGTCCCCCAATGGAGGAGGGGAAATTCCCCTGACGAGTCAACAGCCGATCCCTGCACCTGCAAACAGAACGACGCTGAGGGTTCTTCGTTAAGATATTTTCCAGACATTTCATTCAACGCGTTTACTCAGGTAGCGGCTGTTGAAACGGATTCAACAATGTGCGATTTTTTGCAAAAAAGCGATGCTTTGCACCAAAGAGAAAGTCTTCCACCGAGACTAAACAGCGCATTTAGGTCTGTGTTTTATATGAAATTATTATAATTTATCTGAAAGAGTTCCCCCCTCCTCGAAATCAACACTAAAGCTGTTGTTTAATGTTTAATTAAGGCCGTACACACTAACTTATGACCAACGGGAAAGCAATGTTTCCGTCGATGCTAACAAATTGAATCTTGCTCTTCAAACAATGGCTGGCAACGCCTTCGAGTCGTCAAATCCGTTTATTCAGATGAGTGCCTCCACTACTGACCGCCACATGGACGACAACACTTTCGGAGAATGTTTCGACAAAATGCGACGGAGTTGCGTGATCGACCAGCAGCTGTGCACGGATTGCAAAGACGCCGATGGTCAGCCGTTTTTGTTTAGTTTCATCCGAGAAAATGTGAGTCAAGGGTGTCCGTCCTCCTACGACAAAGAGACGTGGCAGTTGTCTTCACAAGCCGAGCCAAGAATTGGCGAAGAACCTGTGGGTGACTCTTCTCGACCACCACCAAGCAGCATGGGTTTGGATTGTTTGGACATGGAGCAAATGATCGGTGATGACCCATTTGGAAATGCGCCACCGTTACTCCCACATCAAATATATCGTTACCGGCAGAATTGATTTCTATGTCATTCTCCTTATCTTTTCACTGATCTGACTCTGGATCTCCTGTCATATAAGACGAGAGGTCTGTTCCCTCGTTTTTAGCCTAATTTCTCGTCCCTTCTTTGTCTTGCTACTACTTTTGTGATTGTCTTTTAGAACATCATAAAAACGCACTCAAGGAGTTATGCCAACTTTAGGAGATTAGTAATATTAGCAGCAAATAAAGTCCGACAATGTAACATGGACAGTGACGATTTATATATTTGTTGTAGTTTGACGGTATCACAAAAAATTATTTGATTCTGTTTTAAACAGGGTTTCCAAATCTGAGGCTTTATCCTCATTTTGTGGCTTTTTGATAGTCCGATGAGGCTAAATTTTTAAAATAAGGGTTATCCTCATTTTGGGGCTTTTTGGAGTTTTTGAGGTTTTTTGGTAATTTCCATAATAAAATGGAAAATTTTTATTAGTTGAATATTTGGCTTAATGTTCCTCCATTTTTCCTCTGTATTTTCATTTTTAATGAAAAAGTATCGGTTTTTAATGCATTTTCTTTGTTTAACGCGCTTATAACAAACTAAAGAAGCAGTATTAGACAAAGTGTCCAGGGGCTTGGTTTTAAACCGGGGGTTTTTGACTCAATTTGTCGAGATTTTCAAGCAAATTTTAAAATACGATAATTTTTTGAAGCTTTTTAGGAGTAAGAGTCTGTCGGCGGCGGGAAATTTATTTTGAAGATTTGACGAATTTGTTAAAAATTGGTCCAATAATTACCAATTTTAAAAGAAAAAAAAATTTAAACAATAATTAATTATTTGTTTCGTCCACCATAGATGTTCACCGAAAGTGATAAAAAAAATCTACACGATATCATCCCTAATTAACATTTTTCGAAAATTCAAAATTATTTAGCCTCAAAATCATTCAAAGAGCAATATATAAGCGTCGTAAAATCACTCAATTTGCCAACAAGCATTTTTTTATCCAAAAAAAAATTCTGGCACTTAAACGTCGCATTTATAATGGGCACTGAAGTGCACTGGGATAATAAAGTGCCGCGGACCACGTGTCCACCCTAAAAATGGTGCTGGCACAAAATATGCACATGCATTTTTTTTCCTGAACTGGGAACGGTCTGAAACGCACGTTCAGCTTGGTTTGAAGCTTCTTGAACGCATTTCCATGTGCATTTTTTGGTGCATATTTCAAGATATGTGCATATGTTGTGCCGCCCTACTGATGACATGATGTAAGCACCTAGCAAAAATAATATTCAGTGAAATCCGAGCGGCCAAAATGTTTTTGCTTACATGTAGTTGGCTTATACGTCGGTTTATGCTTACACCGCGAATTGTCGATTTTGACCTATCAGTCAGTATTGTTTTGTCTTAATCCAACAGACAATTGAGCAAACAGTAAGATTTTATCTGACTGACTAGCGCGGATAGGCGATTCAGCTACGCTACGATTTCTGTTGACTTTACTGTTTATCCATTTTAAATTAGGATTTTAAGCGGCACTTAGCTTCTAACTTATTACAATGGCTGAGGATGAGGTAGACGACCTTCTTGAAGAAGCATTCAAAAATGTTGATGAGGTTTGTTTGATTATTTGATATAACTCATCTTCAAACCTAGGCTGAGAAAAATGGGACAAAGATGGATGATATCATAAAGAAAAAGGCGAAGGAAGTCGGAATCAAGTATGGGCATTTTACTTAGTACCCGTACATGCATTTCGATTGCAGGTCGGCGGATAGCGATAGCAAAAGGAAGCGTAGCAGAAGCGGAAGCAGAGACAGAAAGCGCAAGCGAAGCCGTAGTCGGGAGAAAAAGAAAAGGTTTTTTTGGTTTCTTGGGATTCTGATTGCTTTTGGCTTAGGGATTCGTCACGAGAGCGAAGACGTTCTTCCCCATCAGAAAACAGCAAAAGAAGCCGGCATCGGTCTAGGTAATAAAACTTTATGGTCTGAACCCTAAAAGCGGAATTAGCAAATGGGAAATAGCAAAAATTTGAGTGAAAAAAACTCAATTGCCTAAATATCTCCAGATCTTGACGTCTGTCCATATTCTCCTTTGTTTGTTGGTGAAGACGAAGAACGGCGTGGAACGTGCGTTAAAGGAGAATCCATTTCCTCTTCAATTTCACCGCCATTTCTTCATGTCTTTTCCGTTCATAAATTCGTTCACGTCACGCCTTCCCACATTCCTTTCCTTACACTTTTGCTAATTTGCTTTACAGGCACACACTGACACTCATTAGTGATGTGTGCTTAGGTGATTTTCTTTTTTTGATAAAGAAAAGCTAGTGTTACTGCTTTTCTATCTGAATGAGTCAACAATTTTCAGTTCACGTGATCGTCGCCGCTCTCGTTCCAGGTCTCGGGATCGTCGTCGTTCTCCGGTCGCTCGACGGCGCTCCCGCTCCCGGTCTCCCCTTGAGAAGCGTCGTTCACCAGCTCCCCGTCGTTTGCCCGGGCCAGAGCGCCGGGATGTGTGAGTTTCGAGGGGATCGACGAACTAAAAGAGCACATTTATGCTGATTCCAGCCTTGATTCTTTAAGTATGCCATTTACACCTCGGAGATCACCTCCGCGTGATGCTCGTATGGATATGACTTCGGAAGAAAGGGATGAGCGAACAGTTTTTATTCTTCAGGTGGGAAGGTTATCGCTCTTTTTTGATTTCTAATATTCAGCTTGCACGTCAAACGCGTCCGCGTGATTTGGAGGAGTTTTTCTCGAGTGTTGGGCATGTTAGGGACGTTCGGGTTATTACCGACACAAAGACGCGCCGTTCTAAAGGAATTGCTTACGTGGAGTTTTGGGAACGCGACGCAGTTCCTTTGGTAATTTCTTGCAATTATCGTACCGATTTAAACAGTCAAATTAATGCCTAAAATTCATTCAACTTAAAAACGGAGAGTTTCCCTGACGGGTCTAACTGTTATCTCCATGTGCTAGTAAATTGGTCATGAGATCAGTATAGATTCGCCATGGCGATTTTTCTGACGATGAGCAGAGTGCTTCGAAGTGTAAATTTATTTGAATTTTTTGACATTTCTTTACGGTATTATTGGTATAACGTAATGTTCAAATTTAGGCTATGGGGTTGAGCGGACAAAAGCTTCACGGAGCTCCTCTCGTTATCCAAATGACCTGTGCCGAAAGAAATCGGGCTGCCAATGCTGTAGCTGCGGCGAACACAATTGGTCAGTACGGAACTATTAAACAAAACGCAAAAGCGTTTTTCCTTAGGTCCCCTTTTCTACAAAATCGAAGCTCGAACTTATTGCCTTTGTTTAGGACTTGGATTGGGGTTGTCCAGTGGCCCTTTGCAGCTTTGTGTCAATAATCTCCACCCGAACATAACCGACGACATGCTCGCCGCTATATTCGAGCCTTTTGGCCGTGTAATTGTTTAATTGCAGTGCTTGTAATTTTTTGTTGCTTAGGTTGAACGCTGTTACGTGCGAAAAGACCCTTCTGACCTTTCGAATGGGACGGGCTATGTCACGGTTTGTCACTTCGAATTGTTACGCAAATTGACTGCTAATTCTAATTGTTACTCAGTTTCGACATGCCGAGGAGGGAAGAAGGGCAATGGAGCAGCTCAATGGGTCAGTCTAAGAATCTTTCTTTAATTTTTATTGCTTTGGTTGTTTCAGTTTTGAGTTAGCCGGAAGAAATATTCGTCTGACCACTGTTGACGAAAATGAAACGAATGCGAAAGAGGTCAAAGAGTCAACTCCGAAGGAAGCGTCGCTTGAGTCTGAGGACCGGAATGTCAATTCATCGAGTCGTTTGCAGCTAATTGCAAATTTGGCTAAAGGTTTGGCGGTAATTCTGGAAAATCAAAACGTAACGACTTATTAGGAAAATCGGATGTCGAACTTCCTAAAGTCACCCAGGAGGCCATTGCCGCGCAACAAGCTCACCAGCAAAATGCGGACAAAATTCCTATTTTTGCAACACAATGCTTTATGCTGACGAATATGTTCGATCCAAGTAAAGAAACAGAGCCCGGTTGGGACTTGGACATCCGAGACGATGTGATTGAGGAGTGCACCAATCATGGAGGTCATTTTGAGTTTTGCGAGATATAACCTTTGACAGTTTAACCGTCCTAACATTCTTACTTACATAGCCTAATAGTTTACCGCAAAATGTTTTAGGTTGTGTGCACGTGTATATCGACAAAGCTTCCCCCCAGGGGAACGTTTATGTCAAATGTCCGACGGTTGCAATCGCTCACAAATCAGTTGTCGCTCTTCATGGCCGTTGGTTTGCAGGTAGGTCAAGCTGGCATTTTTGAAGTTTTGCAAGTGTATGTGCTGACTGGGAATGGTGTCCCCGTTGTCTCTTATACACATCTAGATGTGTATAAGAGACAGGGATAATGGAGCTGTTCTCCGGTGAGCACAACATCGAATTTCACTTCAAAGTCAGCGAATCCTCAAATTTTGTTGCATTTCTATACCTTTTTCTAAGTTGTCGATTGATTCGGTGTCGAGCGTCGGAAAAGATGGATACGGTAGGGTCAAATACTGTTGCGTGGCATCTTTGGATGTACCGGACGAAGGAGGGGATAATGAAATTGTTGCAGGTGAGTCGGAAGTTTTCTTCGTTATATTCCATTATTTAAATTTCCAGAGAAGGAATTCGCAGTCGTTTCCTATTTAAACCTTGATGCGCCTCATTTCCGGTGAGAAATAAATAATCAACCGATCAAAAAAAGACCAAAAATCCTAAGCCCCCCCCCCAAATGTTGAAAACACAGCACTCCAGCTTGCGTTCTTTTAGGCAAATTCAAGCAAATTCTCAATCCTCAGAAGCCCCGCCCATTCATTCGAACAAATGATCGTAATCGGCATTTTCTGTGGCCGACCCCGGGGTTGGATGAGCGTAGATTTGTGTGTGAGCGAATTGGGTTTGATGCCAGGTGAATGGAGAAATGAGGAAGAATGCAATTTAAATTGTTTGAGGGGAGACATATGAAGTGACACTGACCGTGGAAAACACACTGAAAAAGGGGCGCCGGAAGAACCATTTGGGAGAAGGGCACCAATGCGGACTGATCAGTCTGTGCCAGCAGATCGACTTCAGGGCCCGAGCAAAGAACAAACCCCAGACTTGGGAGAGACGTTCTTTGACTACGGCGGTACAAAGCCATGTGGGCGAGGGGTTGCAGGAATTCGGACAAATGCAATTTTAGGGCGTATGCAAAGCGAACTGTGCCAAAGGACCCGAAACCAAACAGACACACTTCCAAATCCCCGACGATCTTCCACCAACATCTACCAAAGAAAACGGACTCATCGCTTGCACATACTTTTTCCGTATCGAAATGGACGGTCAATTCGATGTCGTTGTACCCGTAGTCGTTGGTTCCCAGAAAAACAAAAAAGACCTTGAAGACGAGACAATAAATTAAGAAAACGCGAAGATTTAATCCGATCATCCGAATTATATCTACCAAACACCCAAAAACATGGGAAGATGGATCAACATCAATTGACGGAACTTCAAATATATTAGAGACCAGCAATCATCAAATTAAGTCCCTTCATTCTTCTCTCAGTTCGCTGGTCTTGTCTGAAGAAGAGCAGTGACAGTACGCGCATCGGGAAACAATTCGTGGTAGCTGGCAACAGGGACATAGTTGGCAGTGATGACTTTGCCTCAAATCAGGGACGTAACTAGAAAAAATTTCGGAGGGGGGAATTAGTCCGTCTGAGCGCGGCGCTCAAATGGCATTCCCATCTGAGCGGCCCGGGGGAAATTTTTTTGATGGCAATTTGTTTCCTTCTCTGGAAATTTAAATAATGGAATATAACGAAGAAAACTTCCGACTCACCTGCAACAATTTCATTATCCCCTCCTTCGTCCGGTACATCCAAAGATGCCACGCAACAGTATTTGACCCTACCGTATCCATCTTTTCCGACGCTCGACACCGAATCAATCGACAACTTAGAAAAAGGTATAGAAATGCAACAAAATTTGAGGATTCGCTGACTTTGAAGTGAAATTCGATGTTGTGCTCACCGGAGAACAGCTCCATTATCCCGTTGCAATGCTGAGAAAGTTCACTGTGATGGGGGGGGGGGG
>MEIZ01000045.1:310353-335038 GCA_001723225.1 Globodera ellingtonae
CGCCTCCATCCCCTCGCCCTTTCCCTGCAACGATACATCCACAAGATGGCGGGCGCGACGCATCCCTCCGGGTGCGGGGGGGGGATACGCCCAATATCCCCCCCGGCCACCCCATCCTCGGGGTCACTTCATCCGTCATTAACACTCTCCCACCCATCATGGACTTTGACATTTATAAACTCTCTACGAGAAAGAACAAAGAAGAACGGAAAAATAAAGCGAATTTTTAACAGCGAAAACCCATCCCAACCAATCCTTTTGAATTTATGCCGGGGTTTAAAGAGAGAAGATAAGATGTTAACGACAAAGAACAGGTGGTGCAAAATCAAAACTCAGATATTGTGTAAAGATTAAAATCGTTGTTCAGATTGTTGAGGAATAAGCCCGTAGACAATTTTGAACCCTCGCGTTCAGACAGTTGATATTTTCCGGATTGGTTGCATGTACGGTGACGAGCACGGCTTGGGCAAAGTGTTCTTCAAAAAGTGATTTGAACTATTAACATGAAAACGTATGGAAAAACGGCACGTTAAAATTGCCATTGTCCATTTACTGACTTAATTTCAAGAAAATATTTAAGCCAGATTGTAAGTCGATGCACCCACTTTTTATGTTTCCAATTTCAGGTGCAAATGGTTCGGGGTGTTGCGCATAGGACAGTTTGCAGTACGGGTCGCTGTATTCAAGTTCATTGACCTCCGCGGGTTCTTCTTTTTCAGGGACGGCGTCAACCGCAGTGGGCGTTTTGTGTTCGAATGCTTCCAATACGTTCACCACCAATTCAACAATTTGGGCATAACGTTGTCTAAATTAAGCCACTTCCATATTCTCAACTGCTCCTTTAAATTTACGCGCTTCGAAAAATTCTTAGGAAAATTTACCCAAGAAAAGTTGTCGTATCGGTGATGAGTTTTGCCGCCCCAATTGTGACAATTCTCTTCTCCTCGTAAGTTGTCGTTTGGGGCATTGCGTGCATTTCGGTGAGCAGTATTTTGTCCAAAACCATTCCGTAAATTCCAGCCTGGATCGTCTCGAGCGACTTAAACAATCAAAAAATGAAATGGATGGATCAATTCAATTGTACACGTGTGCTATCCTTATTCAAGCACACGTTTAATCCCGGATCGATCGCCTCAGCCTACATTTGCCAGTGCTGTGCCACCTTTGCAAGCCGCATATCGTAAGATAAAAAGCGTAAACTGTCGCGTATATTTGGAGGTTTTGTTTTGTTGCATTCTGTTGAGCATTGTCAGCAAAATGACATTGCTGGTCAACGGCCGTTCATAGCCCTTCAAAAAGTGTTTTGTTTTATGAAACATTGCCTTGGTAATGTTTTTTTTTCTCGATCAGAAATACAATACAGTTGCCAATCAGGAAAAACTAATCCAATCCCCAAAAGAAACCCACGGATGAATCCAAGTGAGAAATGAAACTGTTTGCCAGACGGAATCCATGTTGGTCGTAGGCTTTAGATCCGATCAGACGTTGAAAAATGCCAAGAACTTGACCAGAATATTGGGCACCAAAGGTCAATTGCGGAAAGCAGCGAATGAACGACTCGAAGACGAGGACCAGAGCTGGAACATTGGCAGAACGGGACCAGTAGTCGGGGCGCAGCAGAGTGGGGAAGAAGCGAACGTATGCCTCTTGGGAGAGTTCGATACCGCGCTGTTTCTCCATCTGACTTTGATCCAACATCAAAGCTAAAAGTGAATTGGCACAACCCGTGGAAAGTTTTGTAAGTACCTATGATCTGCAAAACGTAGGGGACGAACTCCAAAACGTCGTTTCCCAAAATCAATTCGATGATTGGAATAACGTGCTGATCCAAACCGCCGACAACCTTGGAATAAGCCTGAACAAAAGTCAAACAAAGTCAGCCGATTATGCTACAACTTTTAAATAAATAAACCTTTCTGATCAAAATGCAAAGCGATTCAAAAATATAATGAACGAAAAGAGGGTTTTTTGGCACGCGAACTGCCTCCGTGACCATTTGAAAGAATTTATTTACATAGAGATGCGCATTTGCTGCCATTCGGTCCTAAAAATCAAAGTGAGTCGACCGGTTTCGATTTTAAATTAAAATATGTACGTCCATCAACGAAAATGTCCGCATCAGAGCCTTCATGATATAATGCGTCTCATATGCCGAAGGCGCTCGAAAACAGTCAAAAAGTGCATTTACCAAAACGTCAATTGGAATGTTGGCCGAGTTGAAAAGATTATCCTGAACAGTAATATCAAAGGCTCCGAAATAAAGGGAAAAACCTGGAGAATTGTTGGATGTTTCATCAAAAATAAGCGTTCAACTGCGTAGGCTACGTAATGGTGAAGCAGAACATGGGAAGAAGACAAAAAGCGAATGATTGAGCAGTCCAATAAGCCATTTTGACCGTGGAAACACTCAATAATTTGCTCTGGGTTCAGTTGTTTGCGGAAAAGAACCAAAAACTTCAACGCATCGCCCCTTAAAATTGGCAAATCGTCGACCGGGCCCGAGAGCAAATCAGCACGGACATGCTCTTGGTAGAATTCAGCGACATTTATCTGTGAAGACAGACGGTAAACAAGAAATATAATATGGGTTTTAAACAAATACGCACCAATTGGCTGGCGTCGGTTGTGCCGTGTCGAGTCGTTGTGCTTTTCGAAGCGAGAGCACTGACCAAATAATAAACGACGTCCTTTTTGGCGAAGTTTAGTGCGGGATTTTGGTGGTATTGCGTGAGAAAACTCTGAATTGCCGAGGAAAGGAGTGCGCACACTTCCGGTTCGAATTGTTTACAAAGCGCTCGCACAAAGTCGGCGGCACCTCGCCGCCGGGTCTCGAGGTCGGAGCCTTTAATGAAAGTTATGCCTTTGAGCACGAAAGAAGCATCGGCCACCTTCAACATCACGCTTCAAAAATTCGAACGGCTCATTTTCATAAATTTCCAAATCTTCAGGACGCAGCATCAGATTCTTTACCACAACGTTTTCACAAATTGCTTTCAAAACGCCTTCGTTTCGAAATTGCGGTGCATACTGAGGACGCTGGCAAATGGCGGCGAGAAAACTGAGGGCCGCACTCACCATTGAGTCGAAGCTTAAAAAATGAATTTAGGCTGGGTGTCCTTCTCGGGGGAATTCCTTATTACGCTCCATGAAACGTGAGGATTATACCGAATTCGACTGTCCGTCATGACAAGGAGGTTCCAAACCGAACCAATGAATCGTTCTGTGTATGTCATAAAACAATCCTCAAAACGTTGTGAGAAAAGTGTCGCGATCTCGCAAATCTCACAACGCAATTTGTCGTGCTCATTGGGCTCCAAGTCGACAGATTTCGCCTCCAAATCAGGCAGTTTCAATTCCAACAATTGTAAAAAACCTTCCATCCACGGTGTAAGATTGTCCTAACAAAGATTGTAAAATCCTCCTGTTATTGTAAACTATGTATAACTTCGAAATACGCTGGCAAATCTTGCGAAATCAGCGAATGATAAATCCGAGTGAGTTCTAGCACAATTTGTAACCATGACAGCCGATCAGTGAGTTCGAGTTGTGTGTTTCGGTTGGACGGGTCTGGTAAGTATTGGAGCATGCGAGAGTAAAGTTGCGTCAATGGTTCTGCCACCTTAGTGTGCGAAACAAAGGATTTTCACTGATGATAAATTCATACGGTGTTCACGACAAGAATTATTTCAGTCCATAGTTTATTTGAGCGCATTTCGTGTCTGTACCGGCTGATCAGTTGTTCCAAAGTTCCCAATGACACGGATAACTGATCAAAAGCGGTTGCGGCTTGAAGATGTTGAGAAAGCAGCTGGATAAGCTGCGGCCAGCGGTCGGGGAAGTCGACTTTGCTGATTTGGCACACAATTTCGATCATTTGAGGGCGTACATACGAAGGTAACTAAAAGCTTTTTTTCTACTCATTTTCACGCATAATAATCCAATTGCAACCCACCTGAAACATGGTCTCCAAAAGGGCACTACGGATTTGCTCTCGCTCGTCTTCGGCCAACGGCGCATCCCCATCACCGGACCAATTGGACCGCACGAAATTCTTCAAAGAAACCGACGCCGCATTGCGAATGTGCCCAGGAAAACTGTCGTTGCAAGCAATCCGAAGCACTGCCCGAGCGAAGCCTTAACTATTCCAACTGTCAAAATAGAGAAGCGTTTGAAAACTATGCCTGGGAAGGCAGTCAACTTCAAAAGCTCGTCTTCTGCCCCTTTCACCGACTCGGGAATAAGAGTGGCCTCCAGCAAACGAATTAACTGATCAGTCGAATTCTGCTCGCCCATTGTGTTAAACTTTTTTGACTTGTCAAAATCAAAAACAATTATGAATATCTGCCAGATAAATCACGATACTTCACATCAATAAAAAGGTGAAATTTGTGAGATTTTTACGAATCTTTCATATGTTAAGTGATTTATACTTTGGAAAACAAATTGTCTTTTTCACAACGTCTCAAGCAGACGCTCTATTTGGGCGGATCCAAGGCATTCATCATTATTGTAAAAGACGCATATCTGGAATTAAACTGAGTAATTAGGCGTGTTAGATAAAAGGGAGACTTGTCCAGGAGCGGTTGCTCGAAGCGGCGAACCAAATTCAAGTTCAAGAAATCTGTCGTCTTTTTGATGCGAGTACAAAGCGCAAGGAATGGGCAGAATTGTGCGCTGGAAAAGGCACTGAAGACGATTTCGTTCATGGAATTCTTTGGGAGGTTCGTCGCTTATCCAAACCGGAGAAGAAATCACTCAAAACGAACTTTGAAACGTTTGATGAGAGAGTAACCCTCCATTCTACTCACAAACTCTTTTTGAGAAGAGCTTCGGATGAAAGTTTCCCGCGCACTGAACGACAGTGTTTTAGTTTTAAAATTCTTCGCGCAACACACCAGATATACGGATCGGCTCGACTGGTCAATGTCCGCCACATAAAGTGCATCTCCATGCGGCGACAACTTTTCCAAAGATCCGATGCAATTCTCCATCCGAAGACGCTTCCCAATCGTAAAATTGTGAATCCCTTTGTGCCGAATTCCGGAAATTGTCTTTCCAGTATCAATGTCGATCAGAGGGCCGCTGTCACTGTCAATGTACTTAACGCAAGGGTTACGACAATATGGCGTAAAACATTTAACCAAAAGTGCAAAAAAGGGAATCACCTTGCCGAGAAATTCGCCGAACTTTCGTTTCCTGCCAATAAAACATATACCCGTGCTCTGAATTTTGATAAAAACTATCACTTCAAACCCAAAAGAAACCTCTTTTTTGTTTGCAAAAAATTCCAACCCTTCGGAGAGTGCCATCGCTCTCACTTCGTTTTTGTAGAGAGAACCAACCGGGAACATCACTCGGTCCAGTTGGCCGTGACTTAAAGAAGAAAGGAAGTACGTCTGGTCTTTCAACGCATCTTTAGCGCGAAATAATTGGACTAAAAAGAGCGTTCAAGCTGATTGCTAAATTACGGCTTACCTTTCTGACCGACGGGCAAATTATTTTCCAAAAAATCTGCGAAACAGAAAATAATTGTAAAACTATTAATGAATTCCGACCTCCTTGGGATGTTTTTGCAAAATGACCGGTAGCAAGTGCATCTGCTCCAAAATTTTCAAAGGCAACCTGACGCAAAAGATCGAATTTTATTTTTTTGTTACAGCTAATGTCGGGTACGACGGTCCGTCCAGCAGAATAATTGTCAAGGAAATTACTGAAATTGTTGCTTTTCTTTCTGGGTATTAAAATAAAAACACACACAAAGACTTCATTCCAGTATTGCTTGACGAAATTGACTACGTGCAATTTGATGTCCAAACAATCGCATAATTTTTCAGAATCCGCGAGGTCTTCCGTCTAAACGCATGAATAAAGTATCAAAGACGGCATATACCAAATGCTGCCTGAGGGCAGGAGGATGAGTCACCCGACTCGTCCTGCGGATCCCAATTCGTCTGAAAATTGGGTGACAAAATATTTCGCTTCGAGATCAATCCGACAAACCATGTGCACTCCGACCACATCGAACCCACGACGCTTAAGCAGAAAGGCGCTCAGGGCGCTGCAAAACAAAATTATAAGCGACCTTCGCTTAATTTTCAAAAAACCTGTCAACACCACCGGAAACAGCACAAACAACCCGACGAATTACCATGTAACTTCAAATTAAAGATAACTTTGTTTTTATGACAAATTAAAATATATTGACATTGTGAAAAACGACATAAACTTTACTGAGCAAGTCAAAAATCTTTAACCTAACAAAAGGCAACAAAAACAAGCAAAACGAAGTCAAATGAATGTTGCCTATTCCTTCTTGCGCTTTTGCGTTTCTTCTTCCAACTAAAAACAAAAACCATTTCCAATTGTTGAACAATTTCTGTCCCTACCTCCTTCAATTCCTCCAATCGTTTATGCAGTCTCTTTTTTTCCTTCTCGTGTCTTTCCATCAAAAACTTCTCAAGCTCGGCTTGCTGTGCTTCTGACTTAAGTTAATGCTGTTTCTCCTTTTTGACTGTAAGGCTCAAAAAACATACGTTCCCAACTCGAGATGGCGTAACACCAGAGGCTTCCAATTGCTTGAGCCGTTTACGAAGTTCCAATCGGTAAGGCGAAATGGAATCGTCGGACCCTTCAATGTATCGGTCGATGGCCTCCAGGTCCTCCTTTCTTAACATCTGAAACAATAATGACTATATCGACATTGATTTTTTGAGTTACCTTTTGTTCCCTAATTAATGCAAACGGTCTGAAGTACTTCCAAACCCGCTCCAATTTGTCTTTGGCAACACGTTGAACTGCCTAAACTGGAAAATTTTAATTCATTATAAAATTTTAAAAAACCGGATGGTTATCAATATAAGCACTTGTATGCTCGAACATGGAGAGATCTGGCGGGCTTTTATTCGTCACAAGTTCCATCCTTGCCCGGAGAATCTGAAAATAGAAGATACCGGTGCGGTAAAGTCGATTATTTCTATTTTAATTGTAAAAAGCACTTCAATGGCTTCTCTGAACATCAATTTGTCCTTCTGCATCTTTCCCAATGGAGGCTCACAAAATCCATATTCGAGTTCTTCAAACTTTTGTTGGACATAATCCTCAGCTTTTTTAACATGTTCTCTGAAAACTATGGTACTTGTGCGTTATGTGACACTTGTGCGTTATATGACAACAGGAAATTTAAGTTCTGGTGGTTTTTGAGGTCGTAGAAACCGATTTTTTTTTTTTGAAATTGTTTGAATTCGGGTTTAGAGATTGGTTAAGTGGTAATCGGATTCTACGTCCCGAAAACTCCCGGAACGACCCTTTCCGCTGACCTAGTTTTCCGAAAATATTACTATTACTTCTGTAACCTTACCTAAGTTTCGATGGAACAGGCGGATCAGAAGAAGTGATATTGATTTTACTAACTCTGTCGAGAAGGGATTCGTTTTTTGTGTTCAACACCTAAACAATTAAAAATAAGTGCTCAGGGACGTAGCCAGAAAATTTCCGTAGGGGGAGGGGCGAAGAACAAAAAGGTGAAAATAAGGACCACCCCCTGGCTACGTCTCAAAAAGTGCTCACTTTTTTAATTTTATTGTCCTCATCGATATCCTTCTGGAATTTTGTTGTTGTTGGATGTTTTGGAGCGGGTGATTTTATTTTTCCTTTTTCTATCGCATCAATTCGTTTAAGTGCACTCTGTTGATTGAATTTGACGACTGTTTCTGACCTTAATAAAGGGCTTAGCATTCTTTGTAGAAATTTTTTGGTCATTTTAATTCTGAAGTTTACTTAATAACGATTAGAAAATTTATACATATGAATGTACAATATAACTTCGATTAAGAACCATTCTGGGCCCGGTTTTCCAGCTGAATCAAACCCGGGTCGATAAACCATGTAGCCTTTTATGGAAATACTTTTTCAATATGTTTGGCTTAACAAAAGTAAAGCTTTTGAATGGCATATTTCTGCCCCATAGGCGAAATGCAGCCATGCCCCACTAACAAACAAATAAAAAAAAAGTCAAATACATTATGCCAAGAAATGACCACTTTTACGCAAAATTCATTGGCTAAAATGAATTTACACCATTTAAAACCATATTGAGCATTTTTGTCCCGGCACAAACCGGAGTGCTTTCCATTTTGTAATTCCGATTTTTCACTTTCGCCAGCCACCTAACTGTTGCTGCTAACATACCTAGTACGTTTTTCCCGTAGCCCTTTTTAGAGGACAAGCAATTAATTATTCAAAGTATGAGCCATCATCAAAGGGACGACAGTAGCAGTTCAAAATCTAGTGATTCATGGTCAAGGAAATCGAGATCAAGAGCAAGCTCACGTTCTCGCTCTAGCAGTTCGCCACATGATCGTGATTGGAGGGTTAGGAGCAGGAGTAGAGAAAGAAAGAGAGGTCGGAACCGGCATAGTAAATATTCACCGCCTCCAAGGAAAAGGGAACGAAGTCGAAGTCCGGTACAGAAAGTTAAATAAAAAATTGATAGTATCGCAATAAACCCCTAGTTTTTACGTCGATGTTCTGCTACTGAAACAAAACCATCAAACAAAGTGATTTTGACTTCATTACCAACTTATGCTGACAAAGATGCGGTTCGTAGATTTGTCCTTTAACATGCACAAATTGGCTACTTTAGTTGAACATTTTACTGGCTAGACAGGGGTTCCATCCTATTGACATTCGAGTTGTCAGACGGAACACAGACAGCGGATCCATTCGCATATTCGGCTTTGTTGAATTTTCCGATGTTGAAACAGCGGAGGATTGGATACGTCATAACCAGGTTATTAAAGTTAGGTGTACGGACAGTTCGGCGAAAACTATTCCAGTGGACGTTTCAGCAGTAAAGACAATTCGGCAGTGATTTCTAAAACCAAATAAACTGAATTCACTTTCTGTTTTTGTGTTGTGTAGTCAAAATTTCGAATTCGGACTTTTCAAAAAAAATTTGTCTGTACCTGTGTTTTTTCCATAATTTTTTTTTCGCGCCAGAATGCTTAGTTTTCAGAAAACTTGTATCGAGGGATTTCAGGCGATGCTGATCACGAAACTGACATACAAAAGAATTATAAAAAGTCCAAATTTTGGCTATATAGGACGCAAAAACAGAAAGCGAATTCAGTTTTTTGGTTTTGATCAGAAAAGGAAAATGTTATGTTACGTCCTTTTTTTTGAAAAATTAAAAAATCACTGCCGAATCGGCTGAGCGCCGATAATTAATTCATTATCCGCGACTATATTTAAGGGTTTTTTAAAAATGGATGATGGCTACCAAGTGCGCCTGGAATATTCACGTGAAGAATTGAACAGAGAAAGGCCAATTTACAATCCCCTCACATCCGACTGGACGTGTTCCAAATGTACTATCAACAACTTCAACCGTCGTACAAATTGTTTTAAATGCGGCACGTCCAGAAAAGACTCGGAAGCACTGGATGCGAAAGGCTACGGAATGGTTGGCGTATCGCCTTGCGACAGTATGTTAATTTTCCGTTTGCTTGCATGTCCCAAAATGAGTTTAGCGCTGCTCATCCGCGAGCTCCCTTCCTCAGTTACCGAGGAAAGCATCCGCACTTCTCTCTCTCAATACACGGGACTGACCATTCAGCGAATCCAATTGGCCTCCTCCCGACTTTATGCGTTTGCTCAGATGAAATCAGCTGATGAAGCCGGCTACATACTGCAGACTTTCAACAAAGTTGTGCCGTATGTTGATAACTGTGCAGGTTTTGTCCCTTCGGGTGCAACGAACGTTCATCAATTCATGCATTCAGTTATAATCACTTATTCGCGACAGTCGCTCAATCAAATTTTGATCATGGAAAATGTTAACTTGCTGAAAACGCAGAGTGGAATTAGCAGTGCAAACATTCAGGAAGGTGAAGCCGCTTTGTTTATAAATATTCACATTTTCTATATCTCAGACCCAACAAACTCTGCTGCTCAATTGGCTCAGAATGCAATTCGTCTTGCACAAATGGGAAAGGCCGTGCCGGGAGGGGTTCAGCCAATTGTTCACATGGAAAGTCCGGCACGGCAGAGCATTTCCACGCCTTTCGGATACTTGCCCACTTATGGTGAGTTGGACTTCTTTCCTCTTCCGCAAAGTTACAATTAAAGCAACGCCCGACATCAATATATTCCAATTGGAACCTTCATCAGGATACTTATGGGATGCTAACACGTACCTACCAACGATAAATATTAAGACTACAATTTTTAATTTTTAGGGGCTTTTATTACGACCAGAAGACGGGATACTACTATAATCCGAATAGTTCAAATGTTTTTATAATCTGAATATCTTTTAAATTATTAACTTTTTAGTGGATGTTTTGGTCGGCAAAATTTAGTACTTTCATAAATTGTGAAGGCGGCGATTTGGAACTGAAGCGAAAGATGCAAGAAGAAGAGCGACAGGCGCAGCACATAAGTCAGGTGATGGACGCTGCACTCACTCATCAGGCGAATGACCAAATGATTTTAGTCGGCAGTCATTAGCGCACCTCCAAGCTCCGTTGAAGATTTTGATAAGGAGGTAAAGGTCTTCCCAGATTGGCTTGACAAATGGTTTTTAGCAACAACTAAAGCTCGATGCAAAGGCTCTTTCAAACAACGATGAAACAAATAAACAGCAAAAACAATCTGAGGATGCGGAAACTGAAAAGAGAAAGAAAAAGAAACGACCACAAACTGAGGAAGAATCGGACAAGGTTTTGATTGGCACTTAGGCGGCTAAATATTTAAAAAACCGAATTTAGCAAAAAACGCCGCAGGAAATTCAAAAAGAGATGATCAAATGGGCACGTCGCCAGGAGAAGGTCAAAATGTCATTTAAGCAGAGTTCATGCGATTCCGCCGGTGGAGTGGGCGAAAGTAGAGAAACGCAGTTGACGGTTACGCGGAGGGATCAAATTGGTGGTTCTTCGGAAGATCGAAAGGCAAAGGAGAAGCCTTTAAAGACTGTAAAGGTACTGGATCATCCTTAAGCTACATAATTAAAAATTTTTTAATTTTAGAAGCCTTGGGCTGACGATGATGATGAGATTGAAGCGCCGCCTCCCCCGGATGCGGTTTTGCCCGGTCGAATGCGTGGACTTACAAATCGCCAAGCGCGAGTTCGAATGGCGCGCGCCGAACTCAGCGGCGGGTTGACCGCTGTTGATGGTAGAGATTGGATGGCGATGGACTCGGGACGAACCGATTGTTGTCCCCTTGCGCCCGTCTCTCTCGGCCAACCCCTCTCTCCTCACGGGCCAATGCCGGGAATTGCCTCTTGCTGACGCAGTCCCTATTTACAGACCAGCAACAACAATCTACACCTGTTGGTGGAGAAGGAGGAGAAAGGCAGCAACTCATTGTCAGCAATACCGACCACTCTCCGGTCCTCACTTTTGACCAAGAAAAATATGTCGATCGAACCAAACTGTCTTGCCTTCTTTGCCGACGTCAATTCCCTAACAGCGAAACTTTGGACAAACACATTCAGCTTAGTAACTTGCATAAGGTTTTAGGAAAACAATTGGATTTGAAAAATTTTGAACGATTTAAGAACAACGTCGCAGAGAAAATGAGAAGCACGAGTAATGGTGGCCGAAAGACGTCGCAGGCGGATGAGATGGGAATGCATTACAGGGACAGAGCCAAGGAACGACGTGACCAGCATGGCTACGACCCGGGTTTCGTTCCACTTTTATGACGTATACGACGTTGACAATGTCAGGAATAAACAGTGGAGTGCAAGAATCGGATGCATCTTCAAGTATCGAAATGACCGCCCTTGTGAAGGCTTCAGTCCCTCTGGATGAAACAAACATCGGAAACAAAATGCTGAAATCAATGGGTTGGACCGAAGGACAAGGGTTGGGTCGGAATTTGCAAGGTAGTCGAGTTCGCATCCGAATTATTGTCGTTTGTTTCAAATAGGCATCAGAGATCCAATCAAAGCTGAACAGCACGTGCAAGGAATTGGCCTCGGTTCTTCTGGTTCCAAAACCGACACGAATTTGCCATGGAAAGTGCGGAATAGACAAGCGGCCATTCAGCGGTTCAGAGACTTAGAGGAAACAACGCGACCATGACCTTGAATTGTGAACGAAAGCCACTATCCCACTCACCTCCTTATAGTTAAAGTAGAGATCGGACTTGAGAACCGACCGGGAATCTCGAACAAAATTTCGATCAAGAACCTTTATCGGTCCGGCCTCTAGTTGAAGGATTCAAATTTGAAAATTTGGTTTCTATGTCAAATTGATTGCTTTATAAAAATATGTTGAGGCGCTGGCTAATAAATGCCTGTGATGGACAGTGTTTTTCTTCCAAAATGTAAAAAAAATATTAAAAAGCTTTGCAAGAGATCGGTACCAAAATTGGCGATTCTTTCTCAGTTTCCGCGTCCAAAACTGACTTCTTTGAGTTTACAAACAATTCGGGCAATATTTCCATTAAAAATTTTAAATATTTCGGTTTCCAAGCTCAACGTTTTAAATCAGAGTATCGCCGACAAATCACCGGTTCCAATGGCGTTTCCGCCTGCAACGGCGATTGCGGAAGAGTAATGGGCGAGTTGTGCGACAAAGCTCTTTGTGTTGTGAACGAAAGTGGAACAAAGGATGACGCGTGGGGGCAAATTCCCCTGATAAAGCGAAATGTGGGACGAAGGCGAATTCGAGCGTTTTGCATTTAAATTGGCCACCGCGGCACTTTCCTCGAAAGTCGCACCTCCAATGATGAACAAAATGACGTTGTCGAAGCGGGAACTGAGGGATAAAAAGGGATTTGAAGGACTTAAACGTATCCAACTTTATATTAGCCAGATCCGTCGATGGATAAGCACTTTCAGGGAGTTTGCCACGCGAAACCAAATCGACGAGCTGAACAATGTGAGGCTCGTGCTGGGTGAAAATATTTTCAACGCCTTTCAATCCTGAAATAGAGTTAGTAATAAATAAATTATTTAGTAATAAAATCAGGAAGGGGGGACCGACCATTCAGTTACTCTGAAGACGTAGCTAAGCATTGTCTGTAGAGCAGGCACGTAGCCAGGATTTTTTTTCGGGGGGGGGGCAGTGGGGGGAAAATTAGGGGTGTGTTTTTCCCTTTTTATTGCATTTTTGTTAAGCAAGGGTTGCATTTTTACTCCGTTTTTGTCAAAAAAAGGGTAGAATAAAATAAACGGTGTAAGGCAAAGATATAATCCACCTTTTATGAACCGTTTGGTCATTTCCATTGCGGATCTATTGCCGAACAAGTCGCTCTGCCGTCTCGTCTGTCCCGCATATTCAAGCAGCGTCCGCACCAGTTGGAGCTGTCTATTGGAGAGTCCCCGTTGTCTTAGCAAATCTTGTGCCGAACTTAGAACACTGTTGTTGCCCTCAAAACGAAGAGAAAAAAGCATCACCAGTCGAAGAGCATTCTGAGGAAGGGAAGAACAGTTGGCCGTAAAACGAATGTCCTAATGATTCACCAAATCGGTAGTTTTTGAATGCTGAAGAAGTCGTCTGAGAGACTCCAGGCAGGCCGAATGATCACCGTTCGCGACCGCAATATTCTGTTCCAGCTCCGATATCTCCAGCAAATTGCAGTCGGTAACCATCCGACTAAGTTCCCCCATCAATTGTACATGTTTGGCGACAGTTCCTGAGATGCACCAGATCAGCTTTTGAATAAATGATCTTACGAACCGGATATCTTCTTGAATTGCGGGTACTGTTCCACAAACTTTTTCATGTCCGCAATGGACTCCAACTGTTGGTGCGTCTGCGCTTTCCGCTGATATTCATTCATTAGTCCCTTTATGTTCTGTCCGATGTCGCCAAAGTTCAGGTACATATTCTGCAAATTCAGTTAGCTTTTCATCGGCTTAACAACGCCTCAAACTTTGGCATAAAATTCGTCGTATTGAGCATTTAGGACGATGTTCTTTTGCCCATCGCTACCCACATTTTCCATTGTCACGCGGTTGTTGCTCAGTCCAATCAGCTCATGCACCATCGCCTCGTAAGTCCACTGATTAAGTAAGGGCGATACAGGATCCTGACAACGGGTCAACATCAGTGATAAGCCGCGTATTCTTTGATGTCAACCTCACTTCTGTCGAGCACAACCAACACTGAATCGGTCTTGCAGCGCTCGAACAGCGCATCCTCTTGAGAAGTTACTTTAACGAACTCTTCCGCCAATCGCTTTGCGTCACGCGACGTCTTTTGGTACCTAAAAATGGAATTCTTTTCGCATCGTTTCGCATTTCCTTTGCCTTATTGTTGGTCTTTTGTTCAACGAAAGTGCCAATGCGACCAAAGTTTGCAAACATCGCCGAAAGGTCGTGGCGGAAATGCCAAATTGCTGCGCTTCGTAGGCCGCGGGAATGTTTAACGATGCCAAATGCGGCGCCAGTGGAATGAAATCGACAAAGAACTCGCGCAACTCTCTCACCGTCTCCTGCTCATCCGACTCCGCCAATATTTTGACGTCCGCTTTTGGGATTCGATTTGAGAAGTCTAAGTGAACGAAAAAGCACTTTTATGTTTGGATTGAGAAAAAAAATTTTTGAGTCAGGGAACTATAGCAAACAGGGGCGTATCCAGGGCGGGGGGGGGGAATCAGGGGTAATTCCCCCCCCCCCCGAAATGAAATTTGAGAAGAAAAAAAACAAGAGGGGGGACCCTATTGTTTTACACTTTTTTGAGCAATTTTCTTAACAAATTGCCATCAAAAATTTTCCCGGCCGGGCCGCTCCTGGCGCTCAGATGAGAATGCCATCTGATCGCCGCGCTCATATGGACAAATTCCCACTCGAAAATTTTCCTGGCTACGCCCCTGGGCCCTATACCAAATCTCACTTTTAACTTTTAACTTTGAAGATTTTCACTTTAACTTTGAAAAAGTTAAAAGTTTGCGTACCAAATGTACTTTTCAAGTTAAAAGTTCAAAGTTAAAAGTTAAAAGCGAAAACTTCAAAGTTAAGGGTGACTGCGTACCAATTGTTACCTTTAATTCACGTTACTTTTAAAAGTTACTTTTAACTTTGAACTTTTGCCATTAACTTTTAAGAAATTTCTTCAAAGTAAAAAAGGGGCCTAAATCAATAATTTAAATTTTTATAACTCGAGACTGGCTTAACAGAAAAATGTGAAATTTTAGAGGAAGCTCAAATAGAGACTTTCTGATCACATATATTTTTTTCAGATTTTTTGACCACTTACTTTTTCGGCAAAAAAAATGTTCTCGAAAGTAGTATTTTTTCGGCAATCCTTTGGAATTGGGGTCCCTACGAAAATAAATAAAACATTTTTAAATGTTTACAATTTTAAGTTTATTTTTTTTCTATGGTAAAAATATGCGTAGAATACGAATCCGAGCTTGGATTTTGCGAATGTCAAACCCCAAACCCGAATTCGAACTTTTTTTTAATTTCCAAAAATGTTCTTTCTAAAATTGTAAAAAATGTTCGAATCGGGTTCGGTTTTCGATATTCGCAAAATCCGAGATCGGATTCGTGTTCTACGCATATTTTCACCCTAGAAAACATGCATTTAAATTTTTTAAAATTTTTTTCCGTCGGCGGGACCCCAATTCCCGAGGCATGACTTTTTTCCTTAATTTCAAAAATTTCAAAAACCGATTTAAATTCTCAATTTTGATTTTCTATTGACGAATTCGTAATCAGTGCATCAAATAACGTATTTTCAGACAATTTTTAGAATACAAAATTTTTTCAAAAATGTTGACCAACAGGGTCCCCCCTATGGTTTTGTGGAATTTGGGGAAGCTTGCGTACCAATTGATTAAAAGTTACCATTAAAAACTTTCAAGTGAAAAAAAAACAATTGGTACGCGTTTACTTTGAACTTTTAACTTTAACCTTTAACTTTGAAGATTTCTGCCTCTAACTTTTAACTTTTTAATGGCAAGAATTGGTACGCGTTATTTTTCCTTTTAACTTTGACTTTTAACTTGAACTTTTAACAAGTTAAAAGTAAAAGTGAGATTTGGTATAGGGCCCTGATAGCAAAGCAATGAACCCCAAAATATTGGTGTGTTTTTCGTAACAAGATTAACAATCCTTTTGCAACCAAAAATAAAAATACGATACTTTTTGGAATGGGAGGTCCGAAAACTTTGAAGATTTTAATGAAAACTGGTCAAAAAATTGCCAATCCCTTTATGTACTTTGAGAACTTACAAATGTAATATTGTGAATATTTGGGAGATAGAAGCTCTTCTGACAGCAATTGAATATTTTCCGGTGTCGGACGTACAAAAACAACACATTTTCTGTTAAATTATTAATTTTCGAAACTTCATTTAAACTGACAAAAATTTGATAGGCCCTCGAGTAGTGACAGAATCGAGTCGTTCAAACAGATATGCTTCTTTTTGCATCATTTCACTTTGTGCATAGGCACAAGAAACGCAGCTGGTCTTAATGAGGTTTAAATCCCAGTCGAATTCATTATGCGTATGAATTGAATCAAACTGGCGTTCAGGTAAGGAACGCGTAATGGTAATTTCGAATCCCGTACCCGAATTCGAAACAATTTTTCGAAAAAAAATCCCCAAAAATCAATTTTGGCCTCAAAATCATTCAAAAAAACATGAATTGCTTCTAGATTGAAGGCCTATTACGATCTGATCGTTTTTTCGATCCAGTTCGAATTCCGGACCCAATTGTACTTGTCGAAAACTCTAAATTTTCCACTGAAATATTGAAACGGTCATTACTAGGGCGGCACAAAATATGCACATGCATATTTTTTTCCTGAACTGGGAACGGTCTGAGCCCTTCAGGTTTTGTTTTTTCCGTCAAAAATTTATTTTATCGTCCTCACGACACGAAAAACGTGTTTTCAGCTTGGTTTGAAGCTTCTGGAACGCATTTCCATGTGCATATCTTGCATATTTCGCTATTTATGCGCATATTTTGGCATTTTTATCCATATTTCACCATTTTTCAAAAAATCCTTAACAAAAATGCAATAAAAACGAAATACACCCCTAAAATTGTCTTTTTAAAAATTTTCAAAAATGCACCCCTAAAAATTGACTTTTTCGTGATTTGGGGAAATTTTATATTGAATTTGGAAAAATTTATGTGCATATTTTTTCATTTTAGTGCATATTTTATGCGCATATTTCAAGATTTTGTGCATATTTTGTGCCGCCCCCACTTACCGTCTCTTTGTCCATAAGAATGGCCTTCATCCCAGGCCCAGCCAGCCTAACCATTTCATTAATGTATTGTTGTGCGACAAGTAATACGTCCATAGTAAAATTATGGCAGAGTTCCTTGTGTTTTAGGCTTTATCATCTTCAATATAATAAATAGGGATGACATTTTGAGGCAAAAACCTTTTTTTTTTGCGCAAGGCCTTCAAGAGAGAAGCTCAAAAACGGCTGCGCTTCGTTTCCACCCTGGCCGGTTTAAAAAACCATAACTCTGTTCTTAGTCAACCGAGTTCTAAATCTTAGTACTATTTGAAAGTTCTGTCTTTAGAATATTTGTGCAAGTTTAAGCTAATCGATCAAGTAGCTTGCAAAAATGTTACAGACTACTGATCACAAAAAAAAGTCGAAATTTTTGAACATTTTATTTTCTGACATTCTCAAAAAAGTTAGTGGTCCGATTAATCATTAGGGATGGCGTTTATATGCACATGCATATTTTTTTCCTGAACTGGGAACGGTCTGAAACGCACGAAAAACGTGTTTTCAGCTTGGTTTGAAGCTTCTAGAACGCATTTCCATGGGGGCGCCGACATTTCGCCCACTTTTTGCATATTTAACGATTTATGTGCATATTTTGGCATTTCTATCCATATTTCGCCATTTTTCAAAAATTCCTTAACAAAAATGCAATAAAAACGAAAAATACACCAATTGCCTTTTTACAAATTTTCAAAAAATGCACCCCAAAAAATTGACTTTTTCGTGATTTGGGATAATTTTATATTGAACTTGGAAAATTTATGTGCAATTTCAAGATTTTATGTGCATACCTATAAATGCCATCCCTATTAATCATTGATCTTTGAGAGGCGTCGAAAATCGCTCGGGGGGAAACGGCGGGGGGGGGGGTACCGCTCAAAAACAGCCTTTTCGATTTGGAGTACTTTGACTTGGCGCCGAAACGGCAGTACCGAAACGACCCGGACTCAACGCAAAAACCTTTTTCACTGAATAAAATGTGAGGAAGCAGTATTCCTGCTCAATGGTGGGGTTAGGTAGTGGGCTATAACATCAGTCCGGTTAACCGAGAAAGAACTTACATAGGTTCAAATCCAGCCGCCCAACCTTTTGTAGCGCTAATGCGGGAAAGCAGTGATTAATGGACCCTGCCACTTTACTGTATTCTTCATTTTTTTGCTCATGTTTTTCATACATCGATTTCTCTTAATATTTTTGATAGAGCATTAATCAAAAATGAAATCAACGGGAGGAAATCTCGAGCCGATGCCATTTGTTCGAAAGTGGGGGGCTGCGGTTGATGGCGAAAATGGGGCGGAAGGCTCTCAACTTCCGACCGAGCAGTGCGACGATAATGGTTAGAAATCTAAAATATCACCTTTCCAATGGAAAAAGTCAAGAATACGGACATATTGCAATCGATCGATTCTTCTCGCTGCAAGAAATCGAAGGCCCCTCTCTCTGCTCCGGCCCGACTCGGGCACCCCCCTCCCTCCGAAAAACATTTTCTGTTCTGCGAGACGACTTGCTTTCCAAGTTGTTTGCAGATTTATTATAAACTTAACAATATCTGAACGATTAAACGATGATGAGCTGTAACTCAGTCGAGAAGTGATCGTCTAATCAAAAAATGCTCATTTGATTCCTTTCTGCGATGAAATCGATAGATAATAAATTGCATTTGTCGAATAGACTCGTATTCTTGACTTTACCAAATCAATTGTATGCAAAGAAGAAGCACGGTGACGAGGAGATCGTTTTATTCCCATTCATTATTCTGCACCTTTCATAATAGTAAAAAAGAATAGTTTTAGTTAAACGGAACTTATTCATAGATGCCGCGAGAGTGATTGCTTCTTCAGGCAAACACCGGAATCGTTCCCGTTCGAAGTCGCCCTCCTCAAAAAAACATAAAAAGCGTTCCTCGCGGTCCCCTGAAAAGAAAAAGCACAAGAAACGCTCTCGATCGCGGGAAAGTAAGCACAGGAAAAGGGATCGGTCACGTGAATCAAAGCGCACTAAAGGTAATTACAACAATTTTAACCGGGGAATTTTTCTTCCAACCAAAATAGATCGTGATGAGCCCCAGCAGCAAAATATATCGGCGTTCCCCCCACCTTCGGATTATTTGCAACAAGTGCAGCAGCGGCACCAGCAGGAGATGCAACACCTGCAAAAACCTACTCCCATTCCGCTTATGCAACTGCAGTTCAAGCAAGAGACCGATTATGGTGGGATGGAGCAGCAGCAGAGTTACGGACAACTTTACCAGCAGGACTTCCAACAACCGCAACAAAATGCGCGACAGTCGATTTTGGTGGGCACGGCGTTTGGCTGCTTTTTCAACTTATTTTTAGCTTCCACAGCAAAGTCAGCATGAACTTGAGCAGCAAGAGCCCGAGAAGAAAAACGATGCGCTTTCGGCCGCTTTGGCAGCGGCCGCAATGGTAGCTCAGAAACTTGGAAAGGGTGGTTTTACTCCCGGTGGTGGTGGTGGTGGTGGTGGTAGTGGCGGCGCTCTGGGATCGTCCGTGGATTTGCTGAACAGAATTCCGCAAACACCGCAAAGGGCAACGCCCATATCAGAGACAGTCTTGGCCAAAGAACCGGGTAAGTTTTGAAGTCGAATCATTTAATGGTAGTCCTCGCGGTTAATTATCATTGTTAAATCCGCTGCAGTTAAAAATGAGCCCGAACAAACGTTGACTGAGGAGCAGCGGCAGCGAGAACAGCGCCGTAAGTCACGTTGGAGCACCACAAAAGCATTTGTGCCCGGAATGCCGACAATTTTGCCGTCGGATATTGACGAGAATCAGCGTCAAGTTTATTTGTGTGAGCATTTACTTTTGTTCAAAAGTACCGTGCCGTCTGTTTTTAATCAAATTTCTTTTATTGAAAATCAATTTCTAATCATGTTTGGTGGTCGTCCGCCTGCCAATTTCAGTTCAAATGGAAATAGAAGAGACCACTCGTCGACTGCGCCAAAGCGATTTTGGACAAAACGTTGACCCTGCGGAAAGGTCAATAAAACTTTTAGTCTCTTGTTTACAATAATGGACCGGATTTTGGTTTTATACTCTGTTTTTAACTTTTTTGATATCGTTTCCCACATTTTAAGGGTCTCATCAAAATAAATAAAGTTGGGTCTGCTTTAATGATGCTTAATCCTGTCTAATTGATATAAATGATAACGACCGGCGAATTCAAAGATCTTAAACCGTTGTAATCATTTAGCTTTAATATTGTAGATAGAAATTGTTTTTCAGAATTTGTACTCGTGGGTGGAGCAACGTTATCAATAATCCGCAAATTTAGCTCTGCGATTTTGTCATCACGAAATTAATGAAATTAAAATATACAATTTAGCATTTAGTGCGGTAGCGGGGTGATGTGGATCATCCCAACATCCTCCATCAAATTTAATGTAAATTTTAGAAACCATTGGGTCACCTCAACCAAAGCATTATAAGATCAATCCAAAGTGATAAGTGTCATCGATATTTAGCCAAAATTATAATTAAAAAGTCTCTATTTTCAGGAGTCCTTCGCCAGAACCTGTTTATGATACCACGGGGAAGCGGTTGAACACGCGGGAGGTGAGAAAACGGCAGGAAATTGAGCAGCGACGACACGAAAAGATCCAAGCACTGCTGCGTCTGAACCCCAATTACAAGCCGCCGGCCGATTATCGGTAATTCGGCTTTTGTTTAAATAATATTTCTGATTTTTATAGTCCGCCCAATATAAAATTGCACGATAAAGTTTGGATTCCGCAAGAAGAGCATCCCGAGATCAATTTCGTCGGACTTTTGATCGGCCCCCGAGGGAATACACTGAAAGCCTTGGAAGCCGAGGTCTTCTGGGTTTTGGTCACTCAAAATATAAACCACATTATAATGTGTTAAGACCGGAGCGAAAATAATCATTCGTGGCAAAGGGTCAATAAAAGAGGGAAAACTCGCCAATAGAACGGGCCCTTTGCCCGGTGAGAATGAGCCGCTCCACGCTTATGTGACATCGACGGACAGAGAAGCGATCAAGAGGGGCTGTGACAAAGTGAGAAATTTAACTTTTTGCTTTGTGACTTTCCTTTTTAGATTCGTGAGATTATAAATGCTGCGCTGATGATCCCAGACGGTCAAAATGAACTGCGAAAGTTGCAATTGCGCGAGTTGGCACTGCTGAACGGCACTCTTCGTCCTGAGGATGTGCTCAGCGGGGCGCGTTGCACAAATTGTGGCTCGGATCAGCATAAGACCTGGGAGTGCATGGAGGCGCCGAATGTGACGGCCAACGTTATTTGTACGGCTTGTGGTGGTGCGGGCCACATCGCCAGAGACTGTAAAAATCCGAGACCCGGCTTTGATGGGGCAATGATGGATGCTGAGGTTGTTCTGCGGTTAAATGGTTCGGTTAAGGGATAGTTCGCTATTGTGCCGGGTTTAGTATTCCGCTTTGATGGCCGAACTTGGTGAAAAGCCGCCGATATCGCTGGAGGCAGGCACTGCACCGCCGCTCGTCGGGGGAAAGCCAATTCCCGGATTCCCCGGGAGCGGGCCACGTCCACGTTTCGCCCTTCCTGCCCCTACTCCAATTGTACGCGTCAATTTGGCAAAACAACAAAACCCGCATCATCAACAGCCCATCGGTGGTGGTGGCGGATATCCTGGATGGGGTGGGTAACAAGTTTTACGCATTCAAAATCAGATTCTTTGATGGTTCGAAATATAAGCTATTTGTTCCACTCTTTACCGACAATGGTGGTGAAGTGTTTTTACCAATAGCTGAAAGCACATAAAAGGTGTTCAAAGGAAAGGCGATTTTGGAGTCAGAGGCTCTCTGTGAATCGATTGGTGGCACCTGACAACCTCCCTCCCCATTTCGGCATTCCTTTCCGACGATTTGCAGATGGCTCCAACTTTTACGGTTTTTCCGGACTTCCTGGCCAGGACCCGGCCGCCGCTGCTGCTGCCTGGGCCGCTTGGCAGGCAGGTCAGAGCGGATTCCCGGCGCCGGTGCCCCCACCTCCTGGAGGCGGATTCGGGCCTGGAGGCGTGGACTCGTCTTTAACGGTCGGCACATCGGCCGGCGGACTGGCGATGTTCCCGCCTCCTCCACCACCACCGCCACCCGCGCCAAAACACGAGGTCGGCGGTTTCGGAACTCGACGTTACATTTAATGTTAAGATCAAGGAGGAATTTGACTCGATTCTGTCAGCACCGGCGCCACCACCGCCTCCTACCTGACAACGCGCACCTGTCCGAAAAAGTCTGTCCCTTCTGCCCAGTTTATTACTATTTTAAGGGAATCGGTTCGGGAGGAAGAAGCAATTCCGAAAGAGCATTTGAGTTTATGGGCTGATTTTTGTCTGCGTCAATTTATTTGTTTACTACTTTATGATAAAAACTTGTGTTATTACAATATTTTTCTGTGCATGGGAAGTTTTGATGGAAAAAAAACGGAAAATTGAGTTTCTTAAATCCCGGTCCCATAAAAATTTAAATATTAATAAGCTATAGCTTAGCGACTAATTCGAAGTATGGCATAACACTTGAAAAAGTTCAAAAAATACAATGGAAAAGTGGTAAAATTATAAAATTTGGCGTAATCTCTAGGTTTTGGTCGGTTAACCAAAAATATTGGTTTCGATTTAGTGCTTTTGGTATTTGTATCTTATCAGGGACTGGCTCGGATCCGAACAAAAATATTACCAATCGATTCCTCTCGTCGAGCTGAGTACGAATCAGCAAAAATTTCTTGCCGGAAAAAATTATGAAGAAAGTTATGGCCCATCAAAGTTGGCCAAAAACCATAGGGGGGACCCTTTTGGTCAACATTTTGAAAAAAATTTTTATTCTAAAAATTGTCTGAAAATATGTTATTTGATCCGCTGATTACGGATTCGTCAATAGAAAATAAAAATTGAGAATTTAAAAGGGTTTTTGAACCGGTCTAAATTTTTGAAAATTAAGGAAAAACAACTTTTGAGTAACAAAAGCCGGCTTAAATAATGAAAGGCCGTGTAACGGCCCGCCAA
Source organism: Globodera ellingtonae (assembly GCA_001723225.1). Lineage (NCBI taxonomy): Eukaryota > Metazoa > Nematoda > Chromadorea > Rhabditida > Heteroderidae > Globodera > Globodera ellingtonae. The sequence goes on from MEIZ01000045.1 coordinate 333,582, forward strand.
CAGCGAGCATGCGATGACGGAGCAAGTAATGGGGCGAGACGGAGGGCGGAGGAAGAAGTCTGACGAGCGCCACTGGGGGGCGAGCGCGCGGGGACCCGCGGAGCGGGCGCGCGCGAGACCCCCAGCCGGGTCACGCGCGGACTTCTTCCGGAGCCCGGAGTCTCGCCCCACCTACTGGCCGCCGTAGTCGAGTGTGCGGTACTTTGGCTGCTATTTTCCGTGTCAAATAACATATTTTCAGACAATTTTTAGAATAAAAATTTTTTTCAAAATGTTGTCCAAAAGGGTCCCCCCTATGGTTTTTGGCCAACTTTGATGGGCCATAACTTTCTTCATAATTTTTTSCGGCAAGAAATTTTTGCGGATTCGTACTCAGCTCGACGAGAGGAATCGATTGGTGGTATTTTTATTCGGATCCGAGCCAGTCCCTGATAAGATACATATTCCGTGCTTTTTTTGGATCAAGCGCTAGCGCTGTCTGTTGTATGACCATAATGTACAGAATGTGTGTGTATGGTAGGGGAACAGGCGCGAATACATTTATCCGGGCAGGTACAAGTGCGATACTCCAGTCCGATTAAAATCCAAGCCGTTTCTTTGTTGTTATCAAAGCAAATCTCCTGCAGGAAAGCCATGACTTCCGCAGGCGATCTGCAGCAGTTCCTCGGGCTCCTCCACCAACAGTTGGACGTACTGAACACCATTGTCTTCACAGATTAATTACTTGTAACTGCCCCCTCCCACACACCTGTCCGTCCTGACTTTGCATCAGTTCCTGGGCGAACTGTTTCTCGAATTTGTTCTGCAGCCAAAGGCGATAGGCGGCCTGTGCAGAATTGCGACGGAAACTTTCCGGGCGCGGTGTTGGAGGCCTTTCCAAAGTGACCACCAAATGTTGGGGCCTTTGCTGTAGGGACTGGCACTGTGTCAGGATCGTCGGCTGATGCTGACGGAACTCAGAGCAGGCTGCAACCTCCGGAATGAAGTTGCCGGAGCCATCAAGTCCTAGACAAACGGCATGTGCCTTCTGAAGTAGGTTTCGGTTAGTCTTAGGCCTTCGAGTTAGCTTAAGCAATCCGGGAGTCCGAATTGGCATTTATGCCTTTAGGGGTTCGGATTGGCATAATATATGACTGAGTGCATTATGCCGTGACTGCAGTCAGACCTTCTCGTGTGAATCTGTTGAGTCTTTTGTGCTCTGTCGCCCGTTCCTTCCGTCCCCACTTCCCGCCACCGCACAACGGCACATTGTCTCAATCATTTTCCCTCTCCTCCAACAGAACTTCCTCCTCCTCTCCTCATTTCTTATTTCCCCGTCCAAAGGTAGAGGACTGTGGCAGAAAAAGGCGCTCCAAACTAAATTAAAATGAGTATCGGAACAATTGTCGTCATTGTCTCTGAATGCTTTCCCTCTCATCCAATCCCTTTCATCTCAATTCATCACCCATTCGCCCTTT
>MEIZ01000046.1:8229-24927 GCA_001723225.1 Globodera ellingtonae
GATCATCTTGGACAAATTGAACCAAATTCAACTGATCAGAATCCTCCACTCACAGAGTCTGATCACTCTGGACAAATTGAACTCAATTCAACTGAAAAACGTAAAATAATTGACAAATTCCACGCAATTAAAGATGAATTTAAGCAAAAAGGAAAATATTCGGCAAAAGAATGGGTTACAATTGAAATGAAAATTGCTAAAAATTTAAAAGTCAATCGCACAAAAATATTTGAATGGAAAAAAGAATTAGGCATAAGTGGAAAAATGTTCAATGAAAAAAAAGAACGTAAACATTTGATAAATAAATTTGATCAAATGAAAGCCGAGTTAAAGCGGGACGGATTCAAAAACTCTTATAAGCAACAAATTGATAAAACTGTCGCAAAAGTGTTGGGAATAGGTTAAATAAGTTAGTTACATTTTGAAGTTTTTGCTTTTTTTAGGGACAAATTACTCGGACAATGAAAAGCTTAAAATTGTGAAAAAGCTAATTCAAACAGAAAGTGCACATTCCGGTGACGACAAAAAATCATGCAAAGAAATCGTTGAAAGATTTGGTGTAAATGTTGGCACAATAAAACAATGGAAAAAAGAATTTGGTTTAAGCCGAAGAAATCCAAAAAATGAACGAAAAAATTTGGTAGAGAAATTTGATCAGAGAAAAGCCGAGTTAAAGCGGGACGGATTCAAAAATTCTTATCACAATCAAATAAATCAAACTGTCGCAAAAGAGTTGGGACTAGGTGTTAGAACAATTTACACTTGGAAACGTGAACTTGGCCAAACGAGTTAGTATTTTTCATTTATTAATTTATTTATATTTTAATTAAAAATTCTTTTTACAGTACCAAAACATATGCACTCCCAAAGCGAACAAAAGGAATTGATGAAAGAATATTATGAAATTAAGGGCAAAACCCCAAAAATTAGTGACGTGGACATTGCCAAAATGTTGAAAATTGGAAAAGTCACTTTATATAAATGGAAAAAGCAATTTAAACGACAGCAATTCCATCCAAATTCTGTCGATGGACATTCTGTGGAAGAGAATGCCGCGGCAATTGTTCAGGAAATTAGGAATTCGAACTCGGCTTTGAATGAAGAGTAATTTATTTGAAAACACCAACCGTCTCCGCAATTTTTCCCAAAGAATGGTCACTAACCAAACATTAAAAGGAGAAAAAATTAAGTGTAAGCAAATTGTGCACTAAAAGTGCCATTTTTTGGTGCATATTTCGAAAACTGACCAAATCTTCTCTATTTATGCGTAAATTATTAATTTTCCTCTAACAGTTTTAAATATAATATTTTTGTTTTTGGAAAATTGCATAAAAAAAATCAAATAAAAATTTTTAGGGAAATTTCGATCTTTGTTGGTGCTTTTTGGTTCAAGAAAAAGTCATTGTTAGGGGTGCATTTTTCGTTTGAAAATTTTCTGATTTTTAAGGGACATTTTTCGTTTTTATTGCATTCTTTTATGTGAATAAGTTTCTCAGATGACATATTTGAAAACCAAAAAAAAAAATGCACCTAAATCATGGGTTTGAAAATAAAATTTTCGGTAAAAAGGCCATGAAAAATTGAACATTCGGATAAAAAATAGGCGGCGCCTATCGGCACCAGGGCTGGGCAAAAAGAGTTTCGCGACATTTCGGGTATTGCATTTGGACGTGAATCGGTAGCAGTGTTTCAGTCCACAAAATTTTACCCGAATTTTTGGATACCGAGATTCTGGGCCCACAATGTTTCAGTTCGTGTCGTAATGTCGGACAAACATTTTTAGACAAAATTACGTGACGTAGGAATTCTGGCGGATTCCGAATAATTTTACTGATTCTTGAATTCGTTGGCGATGCTTTGAGCAAAATAAAAGTACCAATTTCCAAGTTTCAGTAAACATCTGAGTTAATCAATCGTCCATAGAGGAGTTTTAGCTTTATAAAGTAATTTATAAACATTTTTCCAATCGATTGCCATTTTTAGAAAATGGTGATTATTATGGAGTAGGAATGTCAGGAATATTGATTCAGTTAAGTTAAAAAATATTTATATAATAAATGCACATTTCAATTGTGGGCTGTCACTATTACTTTCAATTTTTTTTTTTATTACTATTAATTATTTAAAAAAAGAAAAATTGATTATTTTATTATTCTTTATTTAAGAAAATTTTGACGTTTTCCTTTTTTTTCCTTTTCTATCATTAAACTCATTCACCCAACGTTTTAGAGCACCCAATTGAAATTCTAAGCTGTCTAGTTGTGCCAATTCATCTGAAATGAGTAAGGAATGGAAAACGGGCCACTACATTATGCACCTATATTTTGATACGGTAGCCGCATCCCACACCTTTGAGAGGAACGGCACCCAACTCGTTCCCCACCCCCAACTCGTTCCCTTTTACCCAACTCGTTCCCCTTAATAAAAATGACAAAAAACCTCAAAAATCGTACAAAACTCATGCGAAAAAACCGAATTTGGGTTCCGTTTTTGCGTATATCGAACCCCGGACCCAAATTCGAACATTTGGTAGGAAAAAAACTTTTTTTACAAAAAAAAAACAAAAATTTTTTCAAACAAAAAATTTTTTTGTCGTATAAAAGTTATTGCTAGGGTTTTGTGGGCTTATAGGGTTACTATTTTGCTCCGGTTGCGAACCCCGGAGCCAAAACCGAAAAATTTTCGAAAAAAAATTTTTGTTTTCAAAATCGATTTTTTTTCTGTAACCAAAATTTTCAAAAAGCATATTCGGATCATCCTTACATCAATTTTGTATCTCTTAACAATCTTAAAACAAACACAAAAAATTTTTTCAAAAAAATTAAAAAATTTTTTCAAAAAAATTTTTTGTTCGACTAATTGTTCAAATTTGGGTTAGGGGTTCAGAAATGATCAAAATGGATGTCAGAATCGGATTCTACGCCCAAGTATACCCATAGAAAGACCTTTTTATCGACTTTGGGAAACAAAAAGTCGGGGTAAAGGGGAACGAGTTGGGTAAAAGGGAACGAGTTGCGTAAAAGGGAACGAGTTTGTAAAAGGGAACGAGTTGGGGTGGGGAACGAGTGGGGGTGGAACGAGTTTTCAACAAAATTGAAAACAACAATTTCCAAATTTCCTCGAAAAAAATTGCGGCAGGAATGTACCGACAAATAAGACTTAACGAAATTATTTGGAGCATTGGTTTGAGCAGGTTTTAAATCCTTCGATCTAAAAGAAATTCAGAAAATGCCTGAAATTAAAGACGAATTGAACGGTTGTTTTTATTGGTGTTCGGTTGATGAAAAACACTGATAAAGCGGGAAGGTACATTGCAAAGCTTTTCGTAGAAAAATTGGGCGGTCAAAAAAGGCATGCACCAAAATTGGTTGCGGTCAAGGCTTTGGACAAAGTGGACAGCGGCTCGGTTGCTCGTTTTGTGAATCAAGGAATTGGAAAATTAAAAAAATACAATATTAAAAAACTTAACTTTCCTATTGAAGGTTTTTTAGGGTCAAAAATAAATACATTTTAAAAAATGTCTCAAAAATGTAGTAAATCTTTATTTTTTTTGCATGAACTGTAAGCTTGTTTCAACACCAACATTTTTTTCAACAAGTCGGGGGTTGTAAATTGCAGCTTTTCACATTGAATAATCGAGTTTTGCCGATTTCAAATTTTTCCAAAATACAAGTTTTTTTCAGAACTCTGCTTTACTTCTGGGGAGGGGGAGGTCGGCGGTGCCGATAGCCGCCGCCTAGAATATTTTTGAATTTCGACTCAATTTAAACCGGCATTCTCTTCCACAGATTACCCATCGACAGAATGCAATTGCTGTTGTTTAAATTGCTTTTTCCATCTAAACAAAGTGGCGCTTCCAATGTTCAACATTTTGGCAATGTCCCCGTCACTAATTTTAGGATTTTTGTCTTTAATTTTATAATAACTTGTCATCAATTCCTTTTGTTCGTTATGGGAGTGTTTATGTTGTGCTGTAAAAGAATTTTAATTAATAAAAATAAATAATAAAATTGGGCTCGAAATACTCACCGGTTTGGCCAAGTTCACGTTTCCAATTGTAAATTGTCATAAAACTGAGGCCCAACTCTTTTGCAACAGTTTTATCTATTTGATTTGAATAAGAGTTTTTGAATCCGGCCCGCGTTAACTCGGCTTTCATTTGATCAAATTTCTCTACCAAATTTTTTCGCTCATTTTTCTTCATCTCAAAGTTATGCCTTTTTTGACTTCCAAATTCTTTTTTCCATTTATATATTTTTGAGCGATTGACTTTTAAATGTTTAGCAATTTTATCTTCAATTTTTGTTCTTTCTTTGTAAGGAAATTTTCCTTTTTGCTTAAATTCTTCTTTCATTGCGTGGAATTTGGCAACAATTTTACGTTTTCGCTCATCTTCAGTGTTTTTGGCATTATCAGAGTGATCAGACTCTGTGCGAGGAGGATTTTGATCAGTTGAATTGGGTTCAATTTGTCCAGAGTGATCAGTTGAATTGGGTTCAATTTGTCCAATTTGAGTGTTCTGCCGATCGATTTGGTGATGGAAGGTTTGTTCAAGCGTTAATTTATCCCATTCTTTGGCTTTTTCAGTGTCCCACCAGCCTTCTCCGAATATTTCATCAAATAATTGTACGGATTCGGCTTTGTCCAGTGAATTTGTTGCAAAAAATAGCACCAAAAATAAAAGCCAGAACGCTTCCATTTTATTTCGGCAAAATAACCTCTGAATTTAAGGACAATTATTATGTAAAAATCCAATTAATTTTATAATTTAAACAACAAATTCAATATGGAAAAATCGGTCAATTTTTTTTGTGTTAAAGAATTTCTCTCAAATTAATAAATATTCACAAATTTTTACAAATATTAAAAAATATTAGATAGCTTTGATAAAGTAATAAATGACAATTGAAAATGTGCATTTAAAGTATTTTTATTAAATCATATTCTTTAATAATTATCTCACCCAAATCACCATTTGAACCGGGACCAAATCAATATTCATGACATCTCACTTACTAATATAAAAATGGCGCTAAATATGGTCTGCTGAGCTCCCAGGCTCGAAATCACTCAAAACCACTTTATAGTTTTTCATAGGGTCTAAAAGCGATTGAAAAATCAAAAATTTTATTTAAACGATATTTCAACCGGTTTTAAACCGGTTCAAAATTTGAAAAACCATATGGGGTGGGGACCCTTTTAGTCAAAATTTTGCAAATATTTTTATTCTAAATTGAAAAAAAAAATATGGTATTTGATACACTGATTACTAATTTGTCAACAGGGAAATAAAATTGAGAATTTTAAAAGGTTTTTGAATCGATTGAAATTTTTAAAAATTAAGCAAAACGTTTTGAGTACTGTTATTTTGCACCTTACTGTCTAACTTTTCCCTTATTAGGCTTTGGTTTACTTAAAAGTAGGCCGGGATCGGGATCCCAGCCGGGATCGGTCGGGATTATCTTTGGCCAATCGCTGAGCTTTTGCTTTGACTACTAGTTGTAAGCTTTCGAATGATATCAAAATGTTTGATTTGGTTAGATTTGAAAGAAGTTATAATGAAAAAACTTGAAAAAAGGGAACGAATCGTCTTTTTACCATCTCGCCATGCCACTAAGACATAGAAAGTTTTATTTAAGTTCAAACACTTCCCGAACTCGATTTATCAATTTTCTGAACATTTGAGCCGGCATTCATTTCCACAGATTGGCCATCGACAGAATTTGGATCCAATTGCTGTCGTTTAAATTGCCTTTTCCATCTAACCAGAGTGGCTCTTCCAATCTTCAACATTTTGGCAATGTCCTCATCTCTAATTTTGGGATTTTTTTTGCCATTAATTTCATAATAAAGTTTTATCAATTCACACTTCCACAGATTGGCAATCGACAGAATTTGGATGAAATTTCTGTAGTTTAAATAGCTTTTTCCATCTGACCAATGTGCGGGACCCAATTTTTAGTCGGTGTCCGGAAAATGCGTCAGTGCTTATTAAAAGTCGAGAAAAAAGTATCGGATTTAGGGGCGTAGACTACGATTTTCTATCTTTTTTTAACTGTCTCAAGTTCTCTATTCACTTTCTTCCCTCACATTCAGTTATGAACAGATTTGATAATACTTCAAAGCTTTTTATCTTTGGAATTTTCTCCTTTTGGTTTTTTCCTTTTTTGGCATTTCCCCCTTTTGGCAATTTTCTCCATTTTGGCATTTTTATTTGTTGTGGCCGCTTGGGGGCCGAGATATAGGCCTCGAACTTTTGTATGGCATGTTGAAAAAGACGACAAAAGTTCAATGTTTTTTGCAGAGAAATATGAATGGGTTATCTTTTCGCTTATAGCATAATTATGCCGATAAGAAATGCAGAGAATATCGAATAATTTATAGAATATAAAAATGTGATAGCTTATTTTGAAAAGACGACAAAAGTCTAATATTTCTCCAGTTGAGTGATAAAGGGGCACCTTTTCTTTTATAGCATAAACATGCGGTTAAAAAATGCATCAAATATTCTGTTATTTATAGAAAAGCTAATGAACAATGCATAGAAAATCGGAATTATAGAATATATGTGCGAATGTCGTGTTGAAAAAGATGACAAAAGTACAATAATCCCCTATCTTTTTTTAACTGTCTCAATTTCTCTATTCACTTTCTTCCCTCACATTCAGTTATGAACAGATTTGATTGGAATACTTCAAAGCTTTTTATCCTTGAATTTTCTCCTTTTGGTTTTTTCCCTTTTTTTGCATCTCCCCCTTTTGGCAATTTTCTCCATTTTGGCTTTTTCCCCCTTTTGGCAATTTTCTCCATTTTGGCATTTTCCCCCTTTTGGCACTTTTATTTGCTGTGGCCACTTGGGGCCGAGATATAGGCCCTCGAACTTGCATGACATGTTGAAAAAGACGACAAAAGTTCAATATTTTTTGCACATAAACAGAATCCATGAAATGAAAGACGAACTTAAGCAAAAAGCAAAATATTCGGCAAAAGAGTGGAATCAAATTGATCAGAAAATTGTAGGGCCACAATTTATATGGAAATGCTTTTTTTTGCGCAATCGGAACAGCGTATAAATACCATAAATGATGTTTTTAACCTTGGTTGGAGCTTCTAGAGCCCATTTTATAATCCATATTTTTCTATAGCCATTTTTCAAAAATTCCTTAATAAAAATGCAATAAAAACGAAAAATACACCTCTAAGGATCGACTTTTTAAAAATTTTCAAAAAAGCCAAGATACTGAGCCCACAATGTTTCAGTTCGTTGTCGTAATGTTGGACAAGCATTTTTCGACAGAAGACAAATCTCGATCTCGATCTCGGATTTTTCAAAAGTCCGGGCTCTAAATAAAAGTACCAATTTCCAAGTTTCAGTAAACATCTGATCTAATCTCGTCCATAGAGGAGTTTTGCTTTATAAAGTAATTTATAAATATTTTTCTTTCACGAAGCCGAATCCGTTAAAGTAAAATTGGAGGAAACGCCACTCAAAACATTTGATGAAATATTCGGAGAAGGCTGGTGGGACAAAGGTGAAGCCGAAGATTTGAAAATGCCGGCGCCAACAAACTTTGGACAAAATGCCCATCATCAAATCGACCGACAGAACACCCAAATTGGACAAATTGAACCCAATTCAACTGATCACTCTGAACAAATTGAACCCAATTCAACTGATCAGAATCCTCCTCCTCTTACAGAGTCTGATCACTTTGATAATGCCAAAATGGGGAAGAACTTATTGCTGAAGATGAGCAAAAACGTAAAATAATCGACAAATTCCACGCAATAAAAGACAAATTTAAGCAAAAAGGAACATATTCAACAAAAGAAAGAACTCAAATAGAAAGAAAAATTGCTAAACATTTAAAAGTGAATCGCACAGAAATATATAAATGGAAAAAAGAATTTGGCTTAAGTCAAATAAATCCAAAAAATGAGCGAAAAATTCTGATAGAGAAATTTGACCAAAGAAAAGCCGAATTAACGCGGGACGGATTCAAAAATTCTTATTCGAATCAAATTGATGAAACTGTCGCGAAAGAGTTGGGCGTCAGTTTTAAAACAATTTACAATTGGAAAAGTGAACTTGGCCAAACCAGTGAGTATTTCAAGACAAATTTTATTTATTTATTTAAATTACCTAAAATTCTTTTACAGAACCAAACCATAAACACTTCCACAGCGAACAAATGGAAATGATGAATCGTTATTATGCAACTAAGGAACAAAATCCTAAAATTAGAGACGAGGACATTGCCAAAATGTTGAAAATTGGAATACGAACTTTGGTTAGATGGAAAAAGCAATTTAAACAAAAGTAATTGTATTAAAATTCTCTCGATGGACATTTTGTGGAAGAGAATGCCGCAGCAAATGTTCAGGAAATTGGGAACTCGAATTCGGGGAGTATTTGAATTAATGATCAAGATAAAGAAAAAACTGATATAGACATGTCGATTTGCAAACTCGGACTCCCTTGCCTTAGCCGATAAAAATGAACTTTGAGAACATAAATATTCACCACGGAAGGGATAGGGCGGAAATTTTGAATACGAACGAATTTTTCAGGCAAGGGTTTTCCCAGTTATTCTCTCCGGATTTGGAGTTACCTACTTGGTGAAAAAAGTCGAGGTTTCCTTAATTGATGATCGATTGGCGAAGTGTTCCGTTTCAGCAACTAGCTTGACAATTTGCGAGTGACGGCGGACGGACTGGGCAATTCGGTCGGCACGGCTTCGGGAGGTCTGGGGGACCCCCGTCGCCACAGCTTCGGGTCTGCCGGTTTGGAAGACTGGCGGCGCAGTCAGGGCTCGGGTGGCCTGGGCGGTCCCCGACGTCACACTTTCGATGGTTCGACCGGCGCGGACGCTTCCACCCGTATAGACGCTGGCAGCCGCGTAGCGGGAACGATCAGCGAGGACAGGGTCCGCAGCACCGGCGATGATGCTTTGTTCTGAGGACCACCACCCGGAGGGCAGCTGAAGACTTTGACGGCAGGGACGCCTTTCATTTTGGGATGGGGATGTAGTATTTTTGTTAAGTTGACTTTCCCCTGTGGACTTTTCCCATTAAAATTTGTTCTCACATTGGCATTCTGTTTGGACCTTTTGTGAATTCTCTACTGGGTCCGACCTAGGTCTGTACTCATTCCAACTGTTTTGGATTTTGACTGGATACTCCTTACCCTTGTTTTCTTCTTGAAATTCCCCATGTCCTGAAATGGGTTCGAGCCTCTTCTGAAAGTTTTGAATTTTCTCCTGGGTCTAGGCTCCTTCCACAAGGTTTTGGTTTTCATCTAACATTGGCTTGGAGTCCTTTCTTCGTTCGGCTAATCACGAGGATTGCCAAGCATCGTACGGTCTGATTTGGTTGGGCCTTAGCCCTTGCGCTATTTAATTCACAAAATGAAATGACAGAAAATGTGGTAAAGCTATGACGGGGACAGTCGACCTAAATTCCCGAACCATTCCCAAGCCCGATGGGCAGGTTGCCGTTCGGCAACCATCCGGTGCTACCAGTAAAGCTTTGAGCTGGGCTTCGGGAAATGGTCTACCTGGGGTCCCTCGTGATCGATCACTCCAAATTATTTTTGGATAGTTTGTTTCCATATAGAAAGTTGGAATTTTTTTCAGAATTATATGTTGCGCCCTTTCCAAGCGCCCTATCTGGAGAATGTGGTCAGCGAGCTGGGCATCTACGGCTCCATCATTGCGGACAGTTCACACGGCAAAGTGTTTTGGAACTCCGCCGAAGGCTACCTGAGTCGAAGCAAAGTGAGGGGAGATACGGTGGCTCTGTGAGAGAGGCATATGTAAAACACTGGGGGTACCCTGAACCCCCGGGCAATTTGCTCGAGGTTATCGCGCTTGAACCCCGAATTTCGGGGGTTTTAGTTGAGAAAAACTCGAACCCCCGACATGGTTTGGGAATCAAATACTGTCAATCAGACAGACTGTGCCGATCGATGAGCTTTAAATTTTGTAAAAAAAAACAAAAAAATTCAGCCCGTCAGCCTGCGAAGGTTCCGGCGTTGTGGACTCCGTGCTGCTGTTTCCCACCAACGAATTTTGCGCTGATTGATTGATCCGTGAACAGCTTTCTGATCAATGTATTACCCAATTCAAATGATCGGAATCCTCCTTCCACCAGGGCAAATTTGAATTATTTATCATTTTGACTATTGACAATCGATAGCAATTTTCATAAAATGGTAAATATTATTAGAAAGAAAAATATTCTACGAGACCCCAGGAATATTGATTTGCTTCCGGTTCAAAGGTGACATGTCAGGAATATTGGGTGAGATAATTATTAAAGAATATATTGTATGAATGCCCATTTCAATTAAGTGCTGAATAAAATGGAAAAGTTTTGGATTTTTATTTTGGTGTCATTCTTTGCAACAAATTCACTGGAAAAAACCGAATCCGTACAATTGGAGGAAACACGACTCAAAATAATTGATGAAATATTCGGAGAAGGCTGGTGGAACAATGACAAAGCCGACGAATGGGATAAATTAACGCTTGAACACAATTTTCATCACGAAATCGACCGGCAGGATACCCAAATTGGACAAATTGAACCCAATTCAACTGATCAGAATCCTCCTCTCACAGAGTCTGATCACTCTGGACAAATTGAACCCAATTCAACTGATCAGAATCCTCCTCTCACAGAGTCTGATCACTCTGGACAAATTGAACCCAATTCAACTGATCAGAATCCCTCTCACAGTTTCATGACTTGACCAATCAATGACATCCTCTCTCACAGAGTCTGATCACTCTGGACAAATTGAACCCAATTCAACTGATCAGAATCCTCCTCTCACAGAGTCTGATCACGATCTGACTCTGGACAAATTGAACCCAATTCAACTGATCAGAATCCTCCTCTCACAGAGTCTGATCACTCTGGACAAATTGAACCCAATTCAACTGATCAGAATCCTCCTCTCACAGAGTCTGATCACTCTGGACAAATTGAACCCAATTCAACTGATCAGAATCCTCCTCTCACAGAGTCTGATCACTTTGAGAATGCCGAAAATGGTGAAGAAAGAATGAAAGAAATGACTTCAAACGAAAATAATGCTGAAGATGAGCAAAAACGTAAAATTGTTGCCAAATTCCATAAAATAAAAGACGAATTTAAGCAAAAAGGAAAATATTCGGCAAAAGAATGGAATCAAATTGAGGCTAGAATTTCTAAACATTTAAAAACCAATCGTAAAAAAATCTATGAATGGAAATACGAATTTGGCTTAAGTCAAAAAAAGCCAAAAAATGAATTGATAAAGAAATTTGATCAAATGAAAGCCGAGTTAAAGCGGGACGGATTCAAAAATTCATATAAAAATGCATTAGATAAAACTGTCGCAAAAGAGTTGGGCCTTAGTTTTGTAACAATTTACAATTGGAAACGTAAACTTGGCCAAACCAGTGAGAATTTCGAGTCCAATTTCACTATTTATTAATATTAATTAAATTCTTTTACAGAACCAAGCCATAAATACCCCCACAGCGAACAAAAGGAATTAATGAAACGTTATTATGAAATTAAAAACGAAAATCCTAAAACTAGAGACGCGGACATGGCCAAAATGTTAAAAATTGAACTGATACTTTGTGTAGATGGAAAAGGCAATTTAAACGACAGCATTTTCAACCAAATTTTGTCGATGGCCATTCTGTGGAAGAAAATGCCGCGGCAAATGTTCAGCAAATTGAAAATTCCAATTAGAGGGCCATTTGAATGAAAAGTCAATGTTTAAAAACCCCCAAATCTGTTTCCATTTTATTATTTTCGGCTGTATCCGCAGAAAAAATTCATTTTATTGCTTTTTTATAAAAAATTTGAAAAAATTAGTTATCTTGGAAAGAAAAATTCGAATTTTATTTCATTTATCTTAAGAAATTTTTTGAAAAAGGTCGAAATAGGCACAAAGTTTAAAAAAGTTGCCAAAAATGCCAAAATAGGCTCAAAAAAATCTTCAAATACCCCGAAATAGGATCGGTCCTATTTAGGATCGAAAACCTCAAAATAGGTATTTTAGGATCGAATAGGATCGTTAAAACGACGAAATTTTCGACTTTAAAATGTTTTTTGTGTATAATTTGTCGAGAAAAAACTGCAGAAAAAATTGGTTAATTCCTAAAAACCTAGCTAGCCCTGGTGATTGGGACACGAACTACTTTCACCTAGTGCGTCGATGTTCAATTGCTTTGCGACATCCGCATCTATACGCTCGGGGTTGGCTTTTGCTTAATTCCGGAATTTTCCGATCCGGTTAAACCCTGGTATATATCGATCGTCATTATTGTAAAATTATGATCATTGGTGGGAATTCAAATGTTTTTTTGTTTAAATCACTCTGAAGCAAGTTATGTGCATTGGACTGAAATGAATCCCTTTCAGCGGGGACTCAGTTGGCCATTATTTATTAACTTTTCGCCCTTACCCGTCGCCGATGTCACCGGCCCCAGCACTCAATGGAGATGCGATTCCAACTGCCAAAAGCAAAATCCAAGTCAATCAATCGCCTCCGCTTCGGCGGCCGCCCATTTTTTTGTTTAGCCGCGCTCAATTGGACGCGCTCAAATGGTCAACGAACCAACAGCCAATTAATTGTCTTAGTAAATGCGTCACGGCGCTAATGCGTCCGTCAAATTGTTTAGCAGTTTGAATGGCACAATGCCAGCAGAAGTAAACGTCAAAAGACGAACAATGAAATTGACCGGGGCGGTCGAAGGCGCCATTTGACTCGATTTGTTAAGAAAACCACAGCCATTTTTGTTCGGGATTTTTGCGCCCGTACTCCGAACCTATCAATGCTTAAAAAAATAATATTTAGTTTATTTTGTTACAAATTCTTTAAAGGAATACGTTTTTTCTGCGAACGAGAGGTTGGAAACTGGCCTTCATGAGGCAAATTTGAACACTGAACCCCGTGATTTTCGAATTTAACTCTGCTCGAAGATGTTTTCGGCACAATTCGACAATAAACTGTTCCGGGCAATTTGAAAATTTATTTTCATTTGGCATTTCACTTGTATGCAGGCATTGATATAGTCTTTGAATTGGTCCACCGGAACTGGCCCTCTGTTTAAATCAAATTCTTGTTCCACACAAGCAATAAGGTAGGGAAATGCCAAAATGTTCAGCACGAATTTTGGAACATTCACCGGGAAAACAATTTCCATACAATTTGTGCCAAAATGTTCTTTATGCCATGTTGCTGGTTCGAACGGACACTTAAAAAAGAAATATCAATGAAATGAGGTTTCATTAAAGTTTGACACCTTTTTCTTGCACAGTCCGGTGCCATGTTGTTCGACAAAAGAAATTGACAGATTCATTTCGAAAAAGTTTACAATTAGAGCGACTTTTTAGTCCATATAAATCCATAGTTTGGCTTTTTGAGAAAAATCCATATTTCGCCATTTTTCATTATAAATCCATATTTTGTTTGGCTCTTTTGGTCAAAAATTCAAGAAGAATTCGGAGTTTTTGTAAAAATTCCTACAGAAAAATGCAATAAAAACGAAAAATGTCCCTTAAAAATCAGAAAATTTTCAAACCAAAAATGCACCCCTAAAAAACCCTTTTTCTTGAACCAAAAAGCACCAACAAAGACCGAAATTTTCTCTAAAATTTTTTTATATGATATGTTTTATACAATTTTCCAAAAACATTTTAAAAATATTATATTTACAACTGTTAGAGGAAAATTAATAAATTTACGCATAAATATAGAAGATTTGGTCAGTTTTAGCGCATTTTTTAGTCCATATTTTGGCACTTTTTGGGGTTTTGTCCATATTTTGAGGGGTTTTATTTTATTTGACGGTTTTTAGTCCATATAAAACTCGTCCCTAGTGATCAATGTCATGATTAGGGCTGGGATTTATATGCTCAAAAATGGCCAAATATGCGCATATATATATGCTCCAAGAATGGCCAAATCTGCGCATATATATATGCTCCAAAAAAGGCCAAATATGCGCATATATATATGCTCCAAAAATGGCCAAATATGCGCATATATATATGCTCCAAAAATGGCCAAATATGCGCATATATATATGCTCCAAAAATGGCCAAATCTGCGCATATATATATGCTCCAAAAAAGGCCAAAAAAATATGCTCGAAATATTGCCGAAATATGCACCAAAAAATCGCACTTTTAGTGCACTAATTTGCTTACTACTTGATTTTTTCTCTTTTTAACGTATAAATAAGTAGATTTATAGCCAAAACGGCGGAGCCGAACTGACCCAGACCTCGTGTTCCGTGATCACGGGTGTGGATAAAAAAGAGCTTGGAATTGTTTTAAGTTTATGAAAAGAAAAATGAACAATATTCAGTTGCGGATAAAGCCGAAAAATATTAAAGACATCGTTAACAGATTTCCAAACATAACCAATCATTCAAATATTCCCCGAATTCGAATTCCCAATTTCCTGAAAATTTGCCGCGGCATTCTCTTCCACAGAATACCCAACATCGACAGAATTTGGTTGAAATTGCTGTCGTTTAAATTGCTTTTTCCATCTAAACAAAGTGGCGTTTCCAATTTTCAACATTTTGGCAATGTTTTCATTACTAATTTTAGGATTTTTCTCCTTTAATTCATAATAAAGTTTCATCAATTCCTTTTGTTCGCTGTGGGAGTATTTATTTTGTTCTGTAAAAGAATTTTTATTAAATATAAATAAATAAATAAAATTGAGCTCGAAATACTCACCGGTTTGGCCAAGTTCACTTCTTCAATTTGTCCAAGTTGGGTGTTCTGCCGATCGATTTGGTGATGGACATTTTGTCCAAAGTTTGTTGGCGGCGGCGTTTTCAAATCTTTGGCGGCTTCATCTTTGTCCCACCAGCCTTCTCCGAATATTTCATCAAATATTTTTAGTGGCGTTTCCTCCAATTTTACTTTTACGGTTTCGGCTTTGTCCAATGAATTTGTTGCGAAGAATGCCGCCAAAATTAAAATCCAAAACTCTTCCATTTTATTTGGCCAAAAAAGTACCTCTGAATTTGTGAAAAGGAAATACGGTATGTTTGGAAAGTTCAGAATTTTCTCTATCATTATTGTATGTTTTCCCTTATTTTGAGCTACTAGTAATATATAATTCCAAAAAAGAAGCTCAAAAAAACTGTATAAATCGACTATGTGCATTTATTATATAAATATTTTTTAACTTAACTGAATCAATATTCCTGACATTCCTACTCCATAATAATCACCATTTTCTAAAAATGGCAATCGATTGGAAAAATGTTTATAAATTACTTTATAAAGCTAAAACTCCTCTATGGACGATTGATTAACTCAGATGTTTACTGAAACTTGGAAATTGGTACTTTTATTTTGCTCAAAGCATCGCCAACGAATTCAAGAATCAGTAAAATTATTCGGAATCCGCCAGAATTCCTACGTCACGTAATTCTGTCGAAAAATGCTTGTCCGACATTACGTCAACGAACTGAAACATTATGGCCCAGAATCTTGGTATCCAAAAATCGGGTAAAATTTTGGTGACTGAAACTTTGCTACCGATTCACGTCCAAATGCAATACACGAAATGTCGCGAAACTCGAAGCTCTAAGACGAAGTTTCGCCCAGCCATGGTGCCGATAGGCGCCGCCTATTTTTTATCCG
The DNA here is from genome assembly GCA_001723225.1 of Globodera ellingtonae. Taxonomy (NCBI): domain Eukaryota; kingdom Metazoa; phylum Nematoda; class Chromadorea; order Rhabditida; family Heteroderidae; genus Globodera; species Globodera ellingtonae. The sequence goes on from MEIZ01000046.1 coordinate 23,902, forward strand.
AATGTTCAATTTTTCATGGCCTTTTTTCCGATAATTTATTTTCAAACCCATGATTTAGGTGCATTTTTTTGGTTTCCAAATATGTCATCTGAGAAACTTAGTCAATCACCAACATAAAAGTGACTACCAGGGATGGAAATCGCACCAAAAAAAAAGAGATCGGCGATATCAAATTTTCCAATGCGATAGCGATATGCGATTGACGATAGAAAAATGCAATAAAAACGAAAAATATCCCCCTAAAAGTCAAAAAATTTTTTAACCTAAAAATGTACCCCTAAAAAAGACTTTTTCTTTTGCTTCGTCGAATCTCTTTATTTTTTTGATCTCTTAAATTTGGCAATTTATTATCTCGCACTCCTTCTGGTTGAGGATAAGGTTCAAAAGCTTTCGATTCCTCTCTTTTTATTACACTCTTAAAGCTTCTTGTAGTAAGTTCTAAACCACATAGAGCTTTTGGTTGTATGGTTCAGCAAATTAAGCCAAATAAACAACAATTAAATCAAATAGATAAACATTTTTTGTCATTTCACCTTCAGCAGGACACCACCACTATGTTAAAATGTTAACAAAACTCAAGAATCAATACTTAACCCTAGTAAAACTTTTACTGATTGTAGGCTGCGAAGAAGATAAAGGCGAATCCGTCCTTGGTATACCGTATATACTCTTGTAAACCCCAACCTCTAATAATCCCCCATCCTCTGAATAGGTTAAAAAAAAATAATCCCCCATGGGGGTATTACAAGAGTATATACGGTATTGGGACGAACCCCGACTCGCTACCTGCCAACTCGCGGGCACCCCAACTCGCTACGTTGTCCCGACTCGCTACCCCTTTAAATCTCTATAACTCAGCTCATGGTTGTTACTCGAGCCTAAAAATGGTACCGTTCGTTTTGTCCGATCGATTAGATGAAAAATACGTGCGATTTTTAATTGTAAAAATGTCTTAAACGGTTTTGAACAAGTAAAAAAGGGGTAGTGAGTCGGGACAAAGTAGCGAGTTGGGGTGTAGCGAGTTGG
>MEIZ01000046.1:24989-37892 GCA_001723225.1 Globodera ellingtonae
GAGGTTTAAAAAGGTAGCGAGTCGGGACAAAGTAGCGAGTTGGGGTGTAGCGAGTTGGCAGGTAGCGAGTCGGGACAAAGTAGCGAGTTGGGGTGTAGCGAGTTGGCAGGTAGCGAAGAAAAATTCTTTGTTCTGGGTTTATTGCGGTAAATCATAATAAATATGAAGACAACCAACATTAATAGTCGATTTATACAGCTTTTTTGAGCTTCTTTTTTGGAATTATATATTACTAGTAGCTCAAAATAAGGGAATACATACAATAATGATAGAGAAAATTCTGAACTTTCCAAACATACCGTATTTCCTTTTCCCCAATTCAGAGGTACTTTTTTGGCCAAATAAAATGGAAGAGTTTTGGATTTTAATTTTGGCGGCATTCTTTGCAACAAATTCATTGGACAAAGCCGCAGCCGTAAAGTAAAATTGGAGGAAACGCCACTAAAAATATTTGATGAAATATTCGGAGAAGGCTGGTGGGACAAAGATGAAGCCGCCGAAGATTTGAAAACGCCGCCGCCAACAAACTTTGGACAAAATGTCCATCTCAAAACCGACCGGCAGAACACCTAAATTGGACAATTTGAACCCAATTCAATTATGCCTATTTTGGCATTTTTGGGCTTTTTGTGCCTATTTGGCACTTTTTTGAAAATTTCCTTAGGAAAAATGCTAGTAAAACGAAAAATGAGCCCATAAAAATTGTTGGGTGCCTGTTTTGGTGTTTTGTGTTGTTTTTAGTGCATATTTCGAGATGTTTAGTACCTATTTGTACTGCCAGTTTTTTGTTCTTCATAACTTTTGATCAGATTCACAGACCTTAGCTGATGAGCAACTAAAATATATTAAAATATCTCTGAGCTGCTGATCCGCCCTCGAAATTCGGAATTCATCGATAACTCCTGATCAAATAATATCTAGAAAGATTGGTAATGATTTTGATCGCACAATTTATTAAGCCCGGAGGTGATGGAGAGCAGGGCTGTATCGAAATTTCGATTTTCGACGTTTTTTTCCTTTCGATTTTCGATTTCGACAAAAATAGGGCTGTTTTTCGAAAATAATTTCGAAAGTCGGATGTCCCGGTTTTTAAATTTTTGGCAAGGACGGGCAGTGGTCTTGCCAACTTTTGACAAAATTTCAATCTTTTTTACATGTCTCTCCCAGGTAAATTGATAGCTCAGTGGTTTTTCTTTTATATGTTGTGTTTTGTGTTCGAACTCGCTTCAGTGCGATCATTTTTTTAACCTTTCTTCGGCCTTCACATTCTATCCCCCATTAATGGAACATTTATAATGATTTACAAATATTTTTAAACTAAAATGCTCACAAAAAAAGAATTTTTGAGACGAATTTATCCCATCTTCTTGAATTTTTGCTTACATACGTAATTTTTTTTAAAAAAAATCATAAATTCCGAAGTAAAATGCTTAATTTTGTCAAAATTTTGATGAAATTTCTTAACTAAATTCAAAATTTTCTCGCGGCGCCTATCGGCACCGCCGACCCCCCGCCGCCCAAAAGCTTTAAGCCTAAGAAGGGCCACTGAAGCAAAAAATGATGACTTATCAAACAAATTTTATTAAAATAAATTATTTTAATAAAATTATTTTTTTTTTAGTAACATAAAAAAAAATTGATGACTTATTTTTCAAAAACAGCCAAAAAACCAAGATTTTGGGTGCATTTTCTTGAATTTTTGGTCAAAAATGCCAAAATATGCTCGAAATATGCAAAATATGCCATAATATGTAAAAAAATATGCAGGAACCCCAAAAAATGCAAAATATGTTTTTTTAACTTGACCAAAAAAGCTCAAACAACTGCGAAAAGGCTGTTTTTAAGCCGTATTCCTCAGAACATATAAGCATACAAAATATGCAAAAAACATATAATCCGGTCTCGATTCATAATCATTATTTGTAAAAAAATATTTATGAGATTCAGGAATATTGATTTGGTCCTGGTTCAAATGATAATCCGGGTTTAATAGAAGCGACCGGAAATTGTCACCATTTCCTCCAATTGTGATCGATAATATTAGGGTTGGCAGAAATTGGAAAATAATCGCCAACAAGTTATTTGGGCTAAAAAATTCACTATTTTAGTTTTTTTTCATTTTGTGAATTTTTTTAACACAAAATTATTGACAAATTTTTGCAATCAAACTTTGCATTAAAATTAAAAATTAAATTGTAAATTCAGAAGTTTTTTTTTTTTGCCAAAATAAATGGAAGAGTTTTGGATTTTAATTTCTTCTCAATTTTTCATTTAGGGGGAAAATTGCGAAAATTCCTCTATATCTCTGAGCCTGCTGATCAACTCCGAAATTTGGATCCTTTTCAAAGTTGATTAGGCGTCACCATCGATCACTTCTGATCACAGAATTCTGTTAGCTATTGATCGCAGCATTTTTTAAGCCATGGGAATCCAAGAAATTCTTTGAAACTTTTCCATATGCTTTTCGTTTAAAAGGTCCAACTATGCGGCAATTTGAACGAATTTTTGAATCCGTCTCGCTTTAACTCGGCTTTCAACTGATCAAATTTTTTTATCAAACGTTCTTCTTTTTTATTGAACACTTTTTGACTTAGGCCAAAAGCCAAAGTTGGACATTTCTGTCCCGACATTTCGCCATTCAAAAACATTAATTAAACAAATTACAAGCTCATGTCAGTTATACTAATTTGTAAGTAGAGTAGTGCACGGTCGGTTTAAACCGGGGGTGTCGGTTTTTGGTTAGGCCGGTTTTGCGACCCCTGGTTTATGAACAGGCGGCTAAGTTGAAATAGCGCCTGTTGCAAGTTGGCAAGTCGAGCCTAAAAATTTTACCACTGCTGAAAAATACATATTTTTTTATATATATTAATCGATCGCCATTTGTAAAAAGAATGATTATTAGTTGAAAAATATTATTGATTCGGTTAAGGCATTTAGTTAAAATAATATTATTAGATTTATATGAATGCCCATCAATGTGGGCTGTCATTTATTACTTTCAATAATTTTTTGCCAAAGCTAAATGATATTTTAATACTATAAAAATTTGAATTTATTATATTTTAAAATTTAAGAAAATTTTTAGAGAAATTCTTTAAACACAAAAAAAGTAACAAAATTTTCCACAAATTTTCAGTTTTGGAAATATAAGCGTCCCTAAATTCAGAGGTATTTTGCCAAATAAATGGAAGAGTTTTGGATTTTAATTTTTGTTTTATTCTTGGCAACAAATTCACTCGAAAAAGGCGAATCCGTAAAAGTAAAATTGGAGGAAACGCCCCTCAAAACATTTGATGAAATATTCGGAGAAGGCTGGTGGGACAAAGATGAAGCCGAAGATTTGAAAACGCCGCCAACAAACTTTGGACAAAATTTCCATCACCAAATCGACCGGCAGAACACCCAACTTGGACAAATTGAACCCAATTCAACTGATCAGATTGGACAAATTGAACCCAATTCAACTGATCAGAATCCTTCTCTCACAGAGTCTGATCACTCTGGTCAATTTGAACCCAATTCAACTGATCAGAATCCTTCTCTCACAGAGTCTGATCACTCTGGACAAATTGAACCCAATTCAACTGATCAGAATCCTTCTCTCACAGAGTCTGATCTCTCATCAAACGAAAAACGTAAAATTATTGACAAATTCAACGCAATTAAAGAAGAATTTAAGCAAAAAGGAAAATATTTGGCAAAAGAATGGAATCAAATTGAGGACAAGATTGGTAAACATTTAAAAGTCAATCGCACAAAAATATATAAATGGAAGAAAGAATTTGGCCTAAGTCAAAAAATGACAAAAAATGAGCGACAAAATTTGGTAGAAAAATTTGATCAGAAGAAAGCCGAGTTAAAGCGGGCGGGACTCAAAAACTCTCAAAATGAATTAGATGAAACTGTCGCAAAAGAGTTGGGCCTCTGTTTTAAAACAATTTCCAGGTGGAAAAGGGAACTTGGCCAATCCAGTGAGTTTTTTTAGCTTAATTTTTATTTATTTACATTAAATAAAATTCTTTTACAGAACCAAATAAACACTCCGAAAGCGAACAAAAGGAATTGATGAATCGTTATTATGCAATTAAGGAACAAAATCCTAAAATTAGTGACAAGGACATTACTAAAACATTGAAAATTGGAACAAACACTTTGGTTAGATGGAAAAGGCAATTTAAACGAAAGAAATTTCATCCAAATTCTGTCAATGGACATTCTGTGGAAGAGAATGCCGCGGCAAATGTTCAGGAAATTGGGAACTCTAATTCGGGAAGAGTTTGAATGAACTGTCAATGATTTGGAAAAACACTAAAACTCTGTTTATTTGGCTCTATTCGCAGCAGAACGCGGTTCTAATGCATTTTACCCGACCATGAATATTTTGGATCCGATAAAATTTGAATAACAATTTTTTTTTCATTTCATTTTTTGGTTGGACGAAATCACAAAACCATAAGGGAGACAAAAAAAATCCATATTGCCAGTCCCGGTGTTTGACCAAACCGGTGAGTTTTTCGAGCCCAATTTAATATTTATTTATATATTAATTAAAATTCTTTTACAGCACCAAACTTTAAACCCCCCAACAGCAAACAAAATGAAGATTAAACGTTATTATGAAATTAAGAACAAAAACCTTAAAATTAGAAATGGGAACATTGCCATAATGTTGAATATTGGAAGCGCCACTTTGGTTAAAATATTCACCAAAAATAAAAAACATAATTTTAAACATCCGTTTTTGGCTGCCGGTTTCCGGACATTTTTTTTTCTTTTTGCTTCTGAGGTGTTGGAGGCCCGAGGGTACCGGTTTATCGGTTTAAAAATACACCCCTAATGATGGGATTTTTATGAGGGTTTTCCCGTTTTGTATTGGATTTAAAATAAAAATTCGGTGTCCTTGGCTTTAGACGGGTTTGTTCAATTTTTTCTTTGTAAAATTGTTAATTATTGCACCAATTTTCTTAACAAATTCCTCAAAAAATTTTCCCAACAGCGCCTTTCGGCGCGACCGAGCCCTTCCAATTCCTAAAGCTTAAAAAAATTGCCGTATTTTTAAATCAAAATTTTCTCAGCGGCGCCTACGCACCGCCGACCCTGCCCCTCCAGCAGAATCTTAAAATAGGCCTATTAGCAATTTAAAGACGTAAATGTCGTTCTTTTTGTGGTCGATTTTTGGCACCGGGTGGCCAAGGCTTTTCGGGGTTTGTTCTGTGGCCAAAAATCTTGAGGATTTCCCATTAAGGAATCATTGGAAAAATATCCATTTTAACATTTAAATTCCATCAGTAAAAACCTTCAAATTCGGCTGTTTTGTCTCTCAATGACGCGAACTGCACTGTTTGTTGAAAAATTTTGATTTGCTCTCTGAAAAAAAGTAAAACTTTTAAAAAAGGGCAACAAAAAGCGCGCTGGATATTCAAAAGCATCGCGCAATATGATAGCAAGCGACCGGGGCAATCACTTCTTCTCGGTTTTTAGTGACAAGGAAATTGCCAAAATGTAGAAAATTGGAAGAGACACTTTGCGTAGATGAAAAAAGCAATTTAAACACCAGCAATTTCACCCAAATTCGTTGATTTGTTAGGCTTAGGCCTAAGATTGAAATTTTTGTTGAAAATAAGGGAATCTTAAAATAATAATAGGGTCCCCCTCTATGCTTTTTCAATTCGCGCCGCAAATGTCGCGTTTACCCCTATGGCGCAATGTCGCGGCGCATTGTCGCGGCCCAAAAGTAGAATTTTCCCTGCGGCGCAAATGTCCGCGGCGCAAAATGTCTATTTTTGGCTTGCGGCGCAAATGTCTCCGGCGCAAATGTCTGCGGCGCAAATGTCGCGGCGCAAATGTCTCGGCGCAAATGTCCGCGGCGCAAATGTCTGCGGCGCAAATGTCTGCGGCGCAAATGTCCGCGGCGCAAATGTCCTACCACGGCGGTAATACCGTACCGTGCCTAACACTAGTATGTATCAGGGATGGGAATCGCTATCGCTATCGCGCGATACAAATCGCATTTATCGCTTTGTTGGACATATCGCCTATCGCATTGGAAAATAGGTTTATTGCCAATCGCATATCGCCAATCGCATATCGCTATCGCATTAGAAAATTCGATATCGCTTATCGCATATCGCTGGTCGCTTTTTTTTCGACGCGATACCCATCTCTGGTATGTATTCGATAAATTCAAAGTGCCGGGAGCCAAGACGGAGAATAAAATCACACAAATTGATGACCTAAACCTGATGATGAATGGCCACTAATGTCAGAGCGCCACCCTTTGTGAAAATTTTCTATTTTACCCGAAATAGGATAGGATGAAAACCCCAAAATAGGTATTTTTAGGACCGAATAGGATCGTTAAAACGACAAAATTTCCGACTAAACACATCTTTTTCGTGCATCTTCGAACGCGCATGTTGGATATGACGGCAATGCCTGAGGAGGATTCTGATCAGTTGATTGGGTTCAATTTGTCCAAGCTGATCAGTTGAATTGGGTTCAATTTGTCCAAGCTGATCAGTTGAATTGGGTCCAAATTTTCCAAGCTGATCAGTTGGATTGGGTTCAATTTGTCCAATTTGGGTGTTCTGCCGGTCGATTTGGCGATGGAAATTTTGTCCAAAGTTTGCTGGCGCCGGCGTTTTCAAATCTTCGGCGGCTTCACCTTTGTCCCACCATTCATCTACGAATAATTCATCAAATGTTTTGGCTCCAATTTTACTTTTACTGATTTGGCTTTGTCCAATGAATTTGTTGCGAAGAATGCCAAAAATTAAATAAAAATGTTTCCATTTCTTTGCGATAGATTGGCTGTAGGTATTGAAAAAAGGGTGTTACAAATTCAGGGAATCAAAATCAAGATTGACATTCATTGTATTTTGTGCTTTTTACATGATTTTGAGACTAAAATTAATTTTTGGATAATTTTTGAAAAACTTTTGAATTTGAGTTCGGGGTTTAAAATCGATTTCTCTAACGTTTCCATATTTTGATTCCCTACAACATAATTTTATTAAAAAACTTTTTAAAAAATTTTAATAAAAAAGGGATCGGAGTGGATCGGAAAGTTGCACTCAATTTTTTTTTACAAATGACATCTACTCCAACTCAAAGAAAGCAGTTTTTGCTCTGGAAGTGATAGAACAAGCGTGGCCAAATCAGTGAGTATTTGAATCCTATTTATTTAATTATTTAGTTTAGGTAAACGAATTAACCTTTAAATTTTATAAATGTTTGTTAATAAACAATTTTGAAACTAATACTTGGGAATTAAATTTTTCATAATTTTTCCTGCTCCCGCGGGATTCCTGTAAAAAATTTAACGGTATTTTTACTGGAATCCCGTTCGAGATTCCCGTGCCGAAATTTTTGCAAAAAAAAATAATTAGTTTTTATTTAAGAATTCTGACCCATTTTTGCTTCAGATTTAGCTGCCCTTTTTAGTCCTTTTTTTAGCTTTTTCTGGGGCGGAGGGGAGTCGAAAAATGTGAATTTTTGATGAAATTTGTTAAGAAAAAATAATTTGAAAACAAGATCAGAAAAATTAGTCCGGACATTTTTTTGGTTTCCGGTTACATGCCTAATACACATGAATCAATAGAAATCATTGGCACTGGCATAATAGGGCCAATTCCACGTCAATTCCACCGGCAAACAACGAAAGTTGGGCAATATAAAAGTGACTTGTTGTAAGCCAACTCCATCAGGGGGCCTTTCATTTATTTAATACAAAAATTTTATTTCTCCCATTTTATGTTTTTTATAATTGTTAACAGATTTAACCATTTTCCATTTATATAAAGGGTTTCTTTTGGACAAATATCAAAAAAGTTATGGCCGTAAAACATGAGAAGTTTAAAATTACGATTTTGGGGGGTTTTCTAATTATAACTTTTTTGATATTTGTCCAATTACAAAGCTTAACTGTTAGCTTTAACTATTTCTGAATCGGTTAAGTTGAAGCAAGTTATTGCCCCAATGTACAACAAATGCGTTAATTATTCGCCGGGACACTAATTTAATAATTTATAAATTCAAATTGACTATGGGGGGGGGGAATGCAGATTGACAGTAGTATCATTAAATTTAGGGTTGCTCCCCGACCCCTCGGGGGCGGGAAAGTCGGGGGTCGGGGAGGCCGGTGTTGGCCATGTCGGGGGTCGGGGATTATTTTTTCATAATTGGGGATGAGTTGGGTTTAACCCCCCAAAAAATTGTCTTCATCTGTGGCGAAATGTCGTTTTACTACAGAGCCAATTAATTATAAATTATTTTAAAATAATTTTAATTTGAATATTTACAATCCATTGTTATTTTTATAAAATGAATATTATTTAAGAAATTATTTTGGAAATGTCAGGAATATTGATTTGGTCCCGGTTCAAACAAAAAAATTATGAGATGTCAGGAATATTTTATATGAATAAAAGCACATTTCACTTGGGGGCTGCCATTTATTGCTATCAATAATTTTTTTATACCCTAAAAATATTTATTAATATTAGTAAAAATTTTGTGAAAATTTATTATTCTTTGGACAGAAATCTTTAACACAAAAATAATTGACAAATTTCCCCATATTGTTTCTGTTTATTATAAAATTAATTGGAATTTCATATAAATGCCTCTAAATTCAGAGTTCCAAAATGGAAGAATTTTGGATTTCAATTTTGGTGTTATTCTTCGCAACAAATTCACTGGAAGAAGCCGAATCCGTAAAAGTAAAATTGGAGGAAACGCCACTCAAAACATTTGATGAAATATTCGGAGAAGGCTGGTGGGACAAAGGTGAAGCCGAAGATTTGAAAAGGCCGGCGCCAACAATCTTTGGACAAAATGTCCATCACCAAATAGACCGGCAGAACACCCAAATTGAACCAAATTCAACTGATCAGCTTGGACAAATTGAACCCAATTCAACTGATCAGAATCCTCCTCTCTCTGATCACTATGAGAATGCCAAAAATGGCGAAGAACAGAATGAAATTTCTTCTAACGAAAAGCGTAAAATTATCGACAAATTCTACGCAATGAAAGGCGAATTTAAGCAAAAAGGAAAATATTCGGCAAAAGAATGGAATCAAATTGAAAGAAAAATTGCTAAACATTTAAAAGTCAATCGCAAAAAAATATATAAATGGAAAAAAGAGTTTGGCTTAAGTAGAAAAATGTATAACTTTGGGAAGAAAAAAGAAGAACATAAACATTTGGTAGAGAAATTTGATCAAAAGAAAGCCGAGTTAAAGCGGGACGGATTCAAAAGTTCATATAAAAATGAATTAGATGAAACTGTCGCGAAAGAGTTGGGTCTAAGTGATGCAACAATTTACAATTGGAAACGTGAACTTGGCCAAACCGGTGAGTATTTCGAGCCCAATTTTATTAATTTATATTAATTAAAATTTTTTTTGCAGAACCAAAGAAACACTCCCACAGCGAACAAAAGGAATTAATGAAAAGTTATTATGAAATTAAGGGCAAAACGCCAAAAATTAATGACGCGGGCATTGCCAAAATGTTGAAAATTGGAAAAGTCACTTTGTGTAATTGGAAAAGGCAATTTAAACGACAGCAATTGGATCAAAATTCTGTCGATGGACATTCTGTGGAAGAGAATGCCGCGGCAAATGTTCAGGAAATTGGGCCCTCGATTCGGGGAGTATTTGAATGAAGGGTCAATGAATTGGAAAACACAATTTGAAATAAGATTTTAATATTTTTTGACAAATGAGATTTACTTAAATAGTTACTAAATCTGTTATGAATACTTGTAGCTCTCAAACTTTTTCTCTTGGTCTATAAAACACGAAAAATGCAATTAAACAAAAAACAGAAATTTTCATTTGATAAAAACATAAATTTGGAATTACGTAATATTGTATCAAAAAGTTAAAATATCGCGATATTTTATCGCGTTTGTTCACACAAAAAATGTATCACAATTTTAATGGATTATTTACTGTTTGAATTTTCTTTGAGACGTACTTTTGACAAAAAATTTCCGTTCCTTTTTACTGGGGTCAACCAATTAAATTCATGGCTTAGTGGTTTGTCTTTTTGCTAATTTGAATGGGTGCTGGGTTCGAACACCCTTGAGCGGAAGCCATTATTTCTCTTTTCGCCATTTGTCACGTACTCTTCCCTCATTAATAAAATTTTTTAAATAAATTTTTTAATAATTTCAATTAAAATACGCGCAAAAGACAAATTTTTGAAAAAATTCATCGGATCTTTTTGAATTTTTCTTCAAATTTCTGCCGATTTTGTAAAAGTTTCCCCCGCGACGCGTATCGGCACCACCGGGCATCTTTTTCGAAATTACAAAGCAAATGCTTTTTGCAAAAAATTTTGGTGAAATTTGTTAACAAAAATCCCAAAATTTTAGGCATCGTCAGGGTCTCCTTCCTAGAAAAATGCAAGATTTCTTGAAAAGAGACGGATTAATAGTGGAGTTGAAGAGTTAAAAATTTGAATTTTTTATTGTTGCGTTTTATAACATTTTTTGCATATTGGTTCAAAACAAGAATTTGCGAAAAAATATCGCGATATATCGGTTTTTTTCGATATTTTTCGATACCGATATTTTATCGAAATATCGTATCGAATATCGTATCGAGGCTATTGCCGAACACTAGACACCACATGCTAAAAGGTACAATACCAAAGAAGCGATACTTTAACCTTATTAAAACTTTTGCTAATTGTAGGCTGAGAAGAAAGAAGATAAAGGCGATCAGTCCTTTATCGACTGCCTATTTCGAATATTTTAAAAATTTTCGAGACTATTTTGCCCAAAAATTCTTAGGAAAATTTAAAAGTTCGAATGTACTTCCGAGGCATTCCCTGCAATCCCAAAAATGTATCGGAAAATGTTAAATTTACCCCCCAAAAAAGGACCAAAAAAATCTTTCGACGAACAAATAATTAAATACCAGACCAAACCATATAGAAAAAAATTTAAAAGACCTAAAAAAATACCAAAAATAGCCCAGATTAATTTTTTAAAAAATTTAAAAAATTCGAATTTTAAAATGTCAAATCCTTCATAGAATTTTCGTTCCCTTTTAGGAGCCTATTTTGTAATTTTTTTACCTAAAAGTAGCAGCCCTACTTATTGATAATTTATGTAAAAAAGTTTTTAATGTCATTATTGTAGAGGATTTCGAAGCGTAGGAATCAAGGATGGGCCCCGACGACCTCATGAAATTTCGGAAATCGGAGTTCCGGGGTCTCAACATTTTTCGGAAATCGGAATTCCGACCCCAAAAAAGTCGGAAATCGGAATTCCGCCCATCCCTGGGGCGCTTCGGGTAAATACCCAAAGTTTCGGGTAAAACACACCCCATAAAAATGGTATTTTTGGTAAGAATTCATTAAAGAATTCTGAGCTTAAAAGATTTGAAAAATACATATTATATTAATATATATATTTATCGATTGCCATTTGTAAAAAGAATGATTATTAGTTGGAAAATATTATTGATTCGGTTAAGGCATTTATTTAAATAATATTATTAAAGAATATGATTTAGATGAATGCAAATCAATTGTGGGCTGTCATTTATTACTTTCAATCATTTTTTGCCAAAGCTAATATACCTATTTATTAATACTATAAACCGATAAAATTTGAATAATTCACAATTTTCATTGCATTTTTTGGTTGGACGAAATCACAAAACCATAAGGGAGACAAAAAAATCCACATTGCCAGTCCCGGTTTTTCCCCTTTCCCGGTCCCGATCCCGGTTTTTAAAAAAGCGAAATCCTGATCTCGGTCTTGGTTCAACATTTATTCATTTTACCCCTGTGCGAGATAACGGATTCAGACCTTCTTAGGTAGGAACCCTAAGGAACTCAGTTTATTTGTACGGCCCAATGAAGCTTCTCTGGCAGCCGATAAATATAATTTTCCCAATCAATCCTCTGGAGAGGGTGTAGAGGGAACCGTCGAGCGATCTTTATTCACCACTTATGCACACTGTTGTGGATGAAGTGGATGGTCCTCCTTCCGCCGAAAGGGGAGGCCCCTGCTGTCTCTCAATCTGCTGCTGCTGTATAGGGTGGTTTTGTACGGTGCCTATCCCGAGTAGGCCCTCCTCAATATTTGGCAACTATTTGGATTGACTTCCCCCATACTTGCCCCTTGCATTAACTCTAAATGCCATTGTTGGAATTCCGGGTCCACTTCGTCCTGTAATACTTCTGCATGCATTCTTGGTCTCCCCACGTCCCTTTGGTCCATGCCGAACCCCCTTCCGATCAGACGCACCACAATCAGTAAACCAATGTCGGTGATTGCCAATTTCCGTCCGCGTCCCTTAATCACAATTTTTCCCTCGCTCTTTTCCTGGCCCAATTCGCCCTTTAACTCAAATATCTCCCCATTTGTGTCTTGATATGGTGACTTTGGAGTTGTCCGTTTCTACCTCCCACGTCTGGCCTTGCTCCTCTTCCGTTGTCTTTTTTTCCCACTTTTCCAAATTCATTCCTACCAACCCTTTCTTTCTTCCCGTTCGGACCTTGAGTTTTTCCTGAATACTTCCTAGGAAAATTCTAAGAAGTCATCATACTCGCCCGAACTCCAATGAATTTTTTTATTATTTGGATTTATTTGTGCTAAAAAATTCACCATTTTTATTTTATTTATTTCATTTTACAAATATAAAAGCAACAATGTCATAAGATGAATGAATTTTGGATTTTAATTTTGTTTGCATTCTTTGCAAATTCACTGGACAAAGCCGAATCTGTAAAAGTAAAATTGGAGGAAACGTCACTCAAAACATTTGATGAAATATTCGTCATTTTTTGACTTAGGCCAAATTCTTTTTTCCATTCATATATTTTTTTGCGATTGACTTTTAAATGTTTAGCAATTTTATCCTCAATTTTAACCCTTTC
>MEIZ01000046.1:37992-60399 GCA_001723225.1 Globodera ellingtonae
CAAAAAATGAGCGACAAAATTTGGTAGAAAAATTTGATCAGAAGAAAGCCGAGTTAAAGCGGGCGGGACTCAAAAACTCTCAAAATGAATTAGATAAAACTGTCGCAAAAGAATTGGGCCTCAGTGTTAGAACAATTTCCAGATGGAAACAAAAACTTGGCCAATCCAGTGAGTATTTCGAGCCCAATTTTATTTTTTTATTTATATTAATTAAATTCTTATCGGAATATCCACTTTGGTTAGATGGAAAAAGCAATTTCATCCAAATTCTGTCGATGGACATTCTGTGGAAGAGAATGCCACGGCAAATGTTCAGGAAATTGGGAACTCGAATTCGGGCAGTGTTTGAATGAACTGTCAATGATTTGGAAAAACATTAAAACTCTGTTTATTTGGCTCTATTCGCAGCAGAACGCGGTTCTAATGCATTTTACGCGTCCATGAATATTTTGGATCCGATAAAATTTGAATAATTCACAATTTTCATTGCATAGGAATTCTATAAATAATCGGTGAGTCGTCCAAATGAAAAAATGAATTTTAAAAAGTTAAATTCAATCCAAAAATATTTTTAAAAAATCGGACATTGATACACTCACCTATAAAAGAAACTTCGTTTTTTATTTTTTTTAGGAGATATGCCGAAATATGCACCGAAATATGGCACTTTTAGTGCACTAATTTGCGTAATACTTAATTTTTTTCTTCTTTTAACGTAACGTATAATTAAGTAGTTTTAAAGCTTTCTCGCGTATTATTTTCTCATTTTTGGATAGTTGAAAAAATCGAAAAAATGGACGGTGGTTTTAACTGTCAGGCCAATTCATCGCCAGATGGCCATCTCCGCGCAGCCACTCGAGCACTGCGCCATTTCAGCGCGCGATTTTTCCCCTATTTTTATGAAAATGTTCAATTCGTCAGGCATTTTTTTCGAAAATGACTAAAAGTTATCGTTAAAAAGATGAATTATTTTTCAAAAACAGCCAAAAACCTATGATTTTGGGTGCATTTTTTCAAATTTTTGGTCAAAAATGCCAAAATATGCTCGAAATATGCAAAATATGCCAAAATATGCAAAAAATATGCACAAACCCCCAAAATATGAAAAATATGCAATTTTAAACTTGACCAAAAAAGCTCAAACCAACGCGAAAAGGCTATTTTTAAGCCGTATTCTTCAAAGCATATGAGAAAACAAAATATGAAAAATGCATAAAATGTTTAGCAATTTTTCTTTCAATTTGATTCCATTCTTTTTTTGAATATTTTCCTTTTTGCTTAAATTCGTCTTTCATTGCGTGGAAATTATCGACAATTTTACGTTTTTTGTTTGAAGAAATTCCTTTCATTATTTGGTTCTGTTCTTCGCCATTTTTGGCATTATCAAAGTGATTAGACTTTGTGAGAGAAGGATTCTGATCAGTTGAATTGGGTTCAATTTGTCCAAGCTGATCAGTTGAATTTGGTTCAATTTGGGTGTTCTGCCGGTCTATTTGGTGATGGACATTTTGTCCAAAGATTGTTGGCGCCGGCCTTTTCAAATCTTCGGCTTCACCTTTGTCCCACCAGCCTTCTCCGAATATTTCATCAAATGTTTTGAGTGGCGTTTCTTCCAATTTTACTTTTACGGATTCGGCTTTCTAGTGATCTTTGGAGTCCCTCAAAAAATCAATTATGCTGGCAACCTTTTTCCAATCCTAAATATAATAATTTAACGAAAATTCGATATGGAAAATTTGTCAATTATTTATGTGTTAAAGAATTTTTGTCAAAAAATTAAATATTCACAAATTTTTATAATTTAATAAATATTAAATTAGATTATTGACCTCAAATTTTAGCTGCTCTCCGGGAATAATTTTGAAATTTTGTGATTTCAAAAATGGTGATTTTACTCAAATTTTGGACATTTTCCCCAAGAAAATTAGTTAACATTTTTCAAATTTCCCTCGGCGGTGCCTATCGGCACCACCTAGAACACTTCCATTTTAGGGGTATCACAAAAGAATTAAAAATGTTTTTAAGGATTTTGATTAAATATTAAAAATAAGCACTAAGTTTTTCGCAATTAAGCGCCGAAAATTACCTTTTCTGAAAGCAAAAGACCCAAAGTTTGTGAACAATTTAAAGAAATAAAAAAAGAATTAGCATATTAAAAAAAAATGTTCGACCGATCTTTTTCCGGAGTTCAAAACCAGGGATGTAACCGAATAGCATCTCTTATAAGGAAGAAATTGATGAAACTGTCACGAAAAACTTGTGCATAACTGATAGAACAATTTACAGGTGGAAAAGTGACTTTGGCCAAACCGGTGAGTATTTTGAGCCCGAATTTATAATTATTTATAATGGAAAAACTCAGCAATTTCATCAAAATTCTGTCGGTGGACATTCTGTGGAAGAGAATGCAGCGGCAAATGTTCAGGAAATTGGGAACTCAAAATTTGGCGAGCAACTTTTGATTGAATAAATGAGATCCCCCGTTTTGTTGGGCCTTTTTAACACTGTGTATTAAATTCCTTTAAATTTTATAAATGTTTGTTATTTTTGAAAAAAAAATTTTATTGAATGATTTAAAAATAATAAATCTGATATCGTTTTAGGGTCTTTTATTTTGCCACTTTTTTCGTTATATTAGTAAGGCCGTGATTTATATGGAATGAAAAATTGACTTTAAATGAATTGTTTTTTATTAAGAATTCTCCCTCATTTTATTCAGCAGCCATTTTTATTCCTATTCTTAGCTTTTTCTGGTGGAGGGGGGGGGAGGGTCGGAGGTCGGTCGAAAAATTTGAATTTCTGATGAAAATTATTTTAACAAATAAAATTACAAAAAGTCAAATTATTGGGATTGAACTTCTTTCCGGTTGGGAGCCGGAATTCCGGATTCTTGCCTTTTTTTGGTTTCCGGTTACATGCCTAATACACATGAATCAATAGAGAGCATTGGCACTGGCATATTGGGCCAATTCCACGTCAATTCCACCGGCAAACAGCGAAAGTTGGGCAATTTAAAAGTGGCTTGTTGTAAGCCAAATCCATTAGGGGGCTTTCATTTATTTAATTATGTTTTTGATAATTATTGATAATAGATTTAACCATTTCCATTTATATAAAGGGTTTCTGGATCCAGCCCAATAATTTTTGAAATAATTTTAAAAAATTAAATTCAAAGTTAAAACAGGCAATTCTATTTGCATTTTTTAATTTTGTTTTTCTGTTTTAGCATCATAAAAAAGTATCATTAAGGACCCACAAAATTTATTACACATTACAATTTTGGGGGGTTTTCTCACGATAACTTTTTGATATTTGTCCAGCAACGAAAAAAATTGTCTTCATCTGTGGCGAAATGTCGTTTTTCCTCCGGGGGCCAATTAATTATAAATTATTTTAAAATAATTTTTAATTTGAATATTTACAATCCATTGTTATTTTTATAAAATGAATATTATTTAAGATTTATTTAGGAAATGTCAGGAATATTGATTTGGTCCCGGTTCAAATAAATATTATGAGATGCCAGGAATATTTTATATGAATAAAAGCACATTTCACTTGGGGGCTGCCATTTATTGCGATCAATAATTTTTTTATACCCTAAAAATATTTATTAATATTAGTGAAATTTGTGAAAATTTATTATTCTTTGGACAGAAATTCTTTAACACAAAAATAATTGACAAATTTTCACATCTCGTTTCTGTTTATTATAGAATTAATTGGAATTTCAAATAAATGCCACTAAATTCAGAGTTTGTTTTGCCCTAATAAATGGAATATTTTTGGATTTCAATTTTGGTGGCATTATTCGCAACAAATTCACTGGACAAAGCCGAAGCCGTAAAATTAAAATTGGAGGAAACGTCACTCAAAACATTTGATGAAATATTCGGAGAAGGCTGGTGGGACAAAGATGAAGCCGAAGATTTGAAAACGCCGCCGCCGCCAACAAACTTTGGACAAAATGTCCATCACCAAATCGACCAGAATCCTCCTCTCTCTGATCACTATGAGAATGCCAAAAATGGCGAAGAACAGAATGAAATTTCTTCTAACGAAAAACGTAAAATAATCGACAAATTCCATGAAATGAAAGACGAATTTAAGCAAAAAGGAAAATATTCGGTAAAAGAATGGACTCAAATTGAGCAGAAAATTGCTAAACATTTAAAAGTCTATCGCAAAAAAATATATGAATGGAAAAAAGAATTAGACTTAAGCCAAAGAAATCCAAAAAATGAGCGTAAACATTTAATAGAGAAATTTGATCAAAAGAAAGCCGAGTTAAAGCAGGCCGGATCCAACAACTCTCAAAATAAATTAGATAAAACTGTCGCGAAAGAGTTGGGCCTTAGTTTGGTCACAATTTACAATTGGAAACGTGAACTTGGCCAATCCAGTGAGTATTTGGTGCCAAATTTAATTATTTATTTTTATTTTAAATTGTTTAACAGAACCACAACATAAACACACCAACAGCGAACAAAAACAATTGATGAAACGTTATTATGAAATTAAAGACAAAACCCCTAAAATTAATGATGAGAACATTGCCAAAATGTTGAAAATTGGAACAAACACTTTGGTTAGATGGAAAAGGCAATTTAAACGACAGCAATTCCATCCAAATTCTGTCGACGGGCATTCTGTGGAAGAGAATGCTGTGGCAAATATTCAGGAAATTGGGCCCTCGAATTCGGGGAGTATTTGATTGGCAGGTGTTTGAAAACCCCAAATAACGATTTTTTATTATTTTTCTTCCACAACAGAACATGCTTTGTATAGATGGAAAAGCCAATTTAAACTACATCAATTGCATCCAAAAAAAAACGTAGTTGTATAAATTTCACTTCCTTTGCATGCTTAAAGTCAAATTTAGAAACTTTATATGAGGACTCGTTCATTTCTGAATAACAATACAACCATTTCGCTATCGTGACTCGGCAGTTTCATTGATCAGTGTGTCTTGTCGCCTACTGTAGCTCCCAATAAAGAAAATTTTGAATCGGCTGGTTTTGCGTTCGGCTATCAGCTCTACCGGTGTTTTCGCTCTGATGCACTTTTCCGCGGTGCTTACCTTCGATTTGCGCTTGGAATTTGTCCAGTATCCAGCAAATTCAGTTTATTAGCGAGCATAACCATTTCGCCGTAAGTCTGACTCTTTTGTTATGACACTCCAAAATCTCGCTAAATCCCTATCGTTTATGTTTAGAACAAAAAATTTCTTTGCAATTTCGTCAAACTGAACATCATTTATTCCTGTGTACGCGCACCGAACTAGCTTTCGGATCCTGTCCGCGATTGCGGATGAATGTTCGTGTTAAATTGACTGGGACGGAATTTTTAGCATTTCCTAAATTTCTATATACAATGTTCTGAGTCCGGGGAGCTCCATTTCCTCCACCACCTTGCTGTTGTTGGCCCTGATAATTCACATATCTTCTCGAAAACTGGAACACCACGAGGAAGTGCTCTGTTTTGCACGGCACCGTTAGGTGTACAACCGTCTCATTTTGCGCCCCAATCTGGTTTTGTCCGAGCTGTCCCATGATCGGGTTAGCTAAACGGATTGCCCTTTGATGCTCCATTGGATTTTGGACGTCATCATTTCTCCCCAACCGACTCTGACGGGTTTCAAAGAAAATTTGTGGTGAGTGGCGGCTCTCTCCTTTTCGCTTATTTCCAAATATTAAATAAAATACAGCCGAAACTAGTGAATACAAATTCCCAAATTGGCCGACCCAAATTTAATCACGGAATCAAGATCAAAAGAACAAATTGAAAACCAATCTAAAAACCAATGAACGCCAGCAAAGCGATATTATAAGAATAAAACGATGTGAAGATACGAAAACCCGATGAAAAGAGAGAGAACAGTAAACACTACAATGGGGATAAAATGTCCAATTGGCGAAATGTAAAAAAGCGAAATATGAATATCGGGCCGATTCCTACAGAAATTACTGTCGTTTAAATTGTCTCTTCCATCTAACCAAAGTTCTTGCTCCAATTTTCAACATTTTGGCAATGTCCTCATCTTTAAATTTATAATTTTTGTCTTTAATTTCATAATAACGTTTCATTAATTCCTTTTGTTTGCTATGGTTATGCTGGGGTTCTGTAAAAGACTTTTAATTAATATAAACAAATAATAAAATTGGGCTCTAAATACTCACTGGTTTGGCCAAGTTCACTTTTCCAATTGTAAATAGTTACAAAACTGAGGCCCAACTCTTTCGCAACGCTTTTATCTAATTCATGATAAGAGTTTTTGAATCCGGCCCGCATTAACTCGGCTTTCATTTGACCAAATTTCTCTACCAAATGTTTACGTTCTTCTTCATAAAACACTTTTCGACTTAGGCCAAATTCTGTTTTCCATTTATATATTTTTGTCCGATTGGCTTTTAAATGCTTAGCAATTTTATCCTCAATTTGAACCCTTTCTTTATCCGAATTTTCCTATTTTCTTAAATTTTTCTTTCATTTCGTTGAAATTGTCGATAATTTTACATTTTTCATTTGAAGTCATTTCTTCGCAATTTTTGCCATTCTCAGAGTGATCAGACTCTGTGAAAGGAGGATTCTGATCAGTTGAATTGGATTCAATTTGTCCAAGCTGATCAGTTGAATTGGGTTCAATTTGTCCAATTTGGGTGTTCTGCCGGTCGATTTGGTGATGGACATTTTGTCCAAAGTTTGTTGGCGGAGTTTCCAAGGCTTCATCTTTGTCCCACCATTCTTTGTCGGATGTGAATGGCAGTTTTGAATCTAATTCGGCTATTCTGAAGTCCTCACAATCTAGTCAATAACTTCACTTTCGTTAATTGAAAAAAAAGTTTTTTTTCATTTCATTTCGTCGGAAATATATTGAGTTTCGCACATCTCTAATTCTGCAAATTGAGTAGAACTCGGCATATGTACAATGTACAGACAATGTTAAGAATGGGTTGGCAGAAATTTTGAAAAAGATTGCCAGATTTATTGATTTTCTGAGGGACTCCAATGAATTTTTTTTATTATATTGCCTTTATTCGGGCTAAAAAATTCACCATTTTTATTTTATTTTATTTCATTTACAAAATATTTATAAAAATCCGAACAATTAGCATAAGATGAATGAATTTTGGATTTTAATTTTGTTTGCATTCTTTGCAAATTCACTGGACAAAGCCGAATCTGTAAAAGTAAAATTGGAGGAAACGTCACTCAAAACATTTGATGAAATATTCGAAGAAGGCTGGTGGGACAAAGGTGAAGCCGAAGATTTGAAAAAGCCGGCGCCAAAAAACTTTGGACAAAATGTCCATCACCAAATCGACCGGCAGAACACCCAGCTTGGACAAATTGAAGCCAATTCAACTGATCAGATTGGACAAATTGAACCCATCAACTGATCAGAATCCTCCTCTCACAGAGTCGAATGACTTTGATAATGTCAAAAATGGGGAAGAAGTTATTGCTGAAGATGAGCAAAAACGTAAAATTGTTGCTAAATTCCACGAAATGAAAGGCGAATTTAAAAAAATAGGAAAATTTTCGGATAAAGAAAGGTTTAAAATTCAATAAGGGAGACAACAAAAAAATTCCTTATTGCCAGTCCCGGTTTAGGAAACCTTAAGGAACCCAGTTTATTTGTACGGCACAATGATGCTTCTCTGGTCGACAAATATAGTGTTTCCCAATCGATCCTCTGGGCAGGGTGTGGAGGGAACCGTCGAGCGATCTTAATCAAGGTAAAAAAGATTTGGTCGATCGCTGGTAAAGTGAGCATTCACCGCCCCTTTTATGTGTTTCCGATTTGCTTCTTCTCTCCCGTTGATCTTTCCAATTTCTTTGGCCTTTTTCGTCATCGCTCCGCCCTTCTTTCTCTCAACGGCGATGACACTCCGGGGGCATCGGCAAGCCGCTCCGCCGTTCCCCTGATCTATTGCGAGGCGCAGGAAGGTTGAGAAGAAGCGCGAGTGCATTTGGCCCATTTGAATGCGTCCATCGGCCTGTAGGATTTCGGGGGATGTGAATTCATTTATTTAAATTATTGTGGCATTTTGTTTCTTATTGATAGGTAATCCCTAAGCCCCGCCATTTTGTGTTCAATTCCTTTCATTCCCCTTTTGATTCACTTCTTATTCTTCCTATCGATATCGCTGTTTGCTTCGAGTGACCGATATATTGTTTCGTCGTTAATAAATATTAGCGTGTGCGTTGGAAGGATTGGAGTTCATCAGTGAGCGTCCCTACTTGACCCCGAGGATATTGATCTCCCCCATTGAATAAGAGCCTTTCCGTACTATATGGCTCTCCGAGGAACAGAACGAGCTGCTTTGAAAGTGTGAGACGAAGTAACTGCTTGTCGATCCGGTCGGACGATAGTGCAAGAACAGAGGAGTGAATTGCCTAACCAGATCGGTAGGAATTCGGGAAAGGACAATTATAGACCTAGGACAGGAAAATAACAGCGGCATTTCTGGTTGTGGAAAGGGAAGTTCAAGACGAATTGCAGAGTGGAAGAAGTTTTAATTCCGGGTCGGAACTGCAAACTGCAAAGTGAAAGAGAGTGTCGGGAAGAAATAGAAGTTCGGGTTGAACCTATTTTTGTCCTCTGCTGAAAGAACTAGTAACACCGGACTGGTGCTTAGTTAAGTGAAAAAGCGGAGAAGAGGAGAAAGGCGAGAATTCGGACTCAATCTCACTTATTCAACAATCGTCAACCGCAGATAAAGTCGAAACGTGTTGCAGGGATAGGAAAAATTGGTAGACCGACAGAGGAAAAATGCGACCTTTGACCTCTTCATCCTTCGATCAACTTAGGAGGCAAGGCAGCGAAATCGATGGCGCGCTTGTGACATGTTTTCGGAGAATGTACAGCCGAAAGCGCTCCAAATTCTTCTTTGAAGTGGAAATGGAAGCGAGAAAGAAATGGCAGGAAGTAGAGGGAGAAGCATCATTCATTCTCTACTGCAGGGCGATGATGGTTCAAAAGTTAGTTTTGGAAGCCATGGACGAAGGTTTCGAACAAAGTTTGGAGGGAGGTTGGTTCTTCGAAACGTCGAAAAGAATGGCATTGGATTTCAGTCAAGTGGCAGAAATTCTGGAAACGCAATTTAAGATGCGAGAGACAAATAATTTACATACCTAGTCGGCGTTCAAGCCACCAGATAAAAAAAATTACGAACCCGACCATTCACCACTACAGCATCACCTCAGACGCATCAAAGATACTTAAAAAATATTGGAAAGGATTACATAATGCCACAAAGTTAAAATTTTTTAAAAAGCCAAAAGAGTAAAAAGTAGACTTATTCCAAACTTCTCCAAACTCTTGAAAAGTAAAAATTGCAGTTATTTCTACCTTAACGAGGGCATTGCCAAATTTCTTTGAATTTTCACAAACTTTGTGTCTTTTGCTTTGCCGAAAAGGTAACTTTCGGCGCTTAATTGCGCAAACTTAGTGTATATTTTTTAAGGTGCTAGGTCGTTTCCTAAATCCCGCCACATATGTTTTATGAAGTAGTTTTAGACATCATAACTTCATTCACACCGCACTAAATCACTTTAGACTTATATCAATGGAAAGATCTAGATCAGTAGAAACTATTTGTAAAACTAAACTAAGCTGTAAATCAAAGTTTTGGAGGTAAATTAAATAGAAAAGATAATGAGAAATTTTCAGAATTTAATTTTTAGAACTTTTTTCAATAAAATTTTTATGCCAATAAGTGGGTTTATGGCAGTTTTTACGAAACGACCCAGCTCTGGACAAGTTGAGCCCAATTCAACTTATCAGAATCCTCCTCTCACAGAGTCTGATCACTCTGGACAAATGGAACCCAATTCAACTTTCTTTATTTTTTTAAATATTTTTATAACAAAATCATGAGTTTTTAGTAAATACGAGAGACAGCAACAGTTTATGTTTAATTACTATGCTATAATGGATTTTAATTATTCAAATATTTCCCGAGTTTCCAATTTCCTGAACATTTGCCGCGGCATTCTCTTCCACAGAATGTCCATCGAAAGGTGGATAAAATTGCTGTCGTTTAAATTGTCTCTTCCATTTATACAAAGTGCGTGTTGCAATTTTGAACATTTTGGCAATGTTCTCGTCACTAATTTTAGGGGTTTTGTCCTTAATTTCATAGTAACGTTTCATCAATTCCTTTTGTTCGCTGTGGGCGTATATATGGTGTGGTTCTGCAAAAGAATTTTTAATTAAAAATAAAATTTACTTGAAATACTCACTGGATTGGCCAAGTTCACTTTTCCACCTGTAAATTGTTACAAAACTGAGGCCCAACTTTTTTGCGACAGTTTTATCAATGTGATTGTGATAAGAGTTTTTGAGTCCAGCCCGCTTTAACTCGGCTTTCATTTGATCAAATTTCTCTACCAAATGTTTACGCTCATTTTTTGGATTTCTTTGGCTTAATGCTAATTCTTTTTTCCATTTATATATTTTTGAGCGATTGATTTTTAAATGTTTAGCAATTTTATTGTCAATTTGATTCCATTCTTTTTTCGAAAATTTTCCGTTTTGCTTAAATTTTTCTTTCATTGCGTGGAATTTGTCGATTATTTTACGTTTTTCATTTGAAGTAATTTCATCGCCATTTTTGACATGTCCAGAGTGATCAGACTCTATTAGAGGAGGATTCTGATCAGTTGAATTGGGTTCAATTTGTCCAGAGTGATCAGACTCTGTGAGAGAAGGATTCTGATCAATTGAATTGGGTTCAATTTGTCCAAGCTGATCAGTTGAATTGGGTTCAATTTGTCCAAGCTGATCAGTTGAATTGGGTTCAATTTGTCCAAGCTGATCAGTTGAATTGGGTTCAATTTGTCCAATNCTGATCAGTTGAATTGGGTTCAATTTGTCCAAGCTGATCAGTTGAATTGGGTTCAATTTGTCCAAGCTGATCAGTTGAATTGGGTTCAATTTGTCCAATTTGGGTGTTCTGCCGGTCGATTTGGTGACGGACATTTTGTCCAAAGTTTGTTGGCGGCGGCGGCATTTTCAAATCTTCGGCGGCTTCACCTTTGTCCCACCAGCCTTCTCCGAATATTTCATCAAATGTTTTGAGTGACGTTTCCTCCAATTTTACTTTTACGGCTTCGGCTTTGTCAAGTGAATTGGTTGCAAATAATGAGATTAAAATTAAAATCCAAAATGCTTCCATTATTTGGTCAAAAAACTATAAATTTAAAAGCATTTATGAAATTCCAATTAGTTTTATAATTTTATTGGCAATTATTTTTGTTTAAAGAAATCTGTCAAATTTTCTTAAATAAAGAATAATAAAATAATCAACTTTTAAAAATAATAAATATTATTTAGCATTAATAAAAAAAAATTGTTAAAAGTAATAGTGACAGCCCACAATTGAAATGTGCATTTATTATATAAATATTTTTTAAGAATTACTTAACTGAATCAATATTCATGACATTTCCTACCCCATAATAATCATCATCTTATAAAAATGGCAATCGATTGTGAATAGAAAAATGTTTATAAATTACTTTATAAAGCTAAAACTCCTCTATGGAAGAGAGATGTTTACTGAAACTTGGAAATTGGTACTTTTATTTTGCTCAAAGCAACGAATATATTCAAATTTGCCAAATTATCAGTGTTTTCCCGGCTCCATTTTTTCTAACGGTTCCGCGGTCCGGTTCCAACGGTTCCGTTTCAGTAAACATCTGAGCTAATCGTCTATAGATTGTGGGCCCAGAATCTTGATATCCAAAAAATCGGGTTCTCCCTGGAAGCGTGGCACCTAGAATTAAATGAAAAAACTAGAAATTTTACCAAAAACAAATTTTATTTTTTTTGATTTTAAACACGGCTAGAAAAATATCGTTATACAGCGCGTAAAACATGCTGGAAACGGAGCATTAGACCTTAGCCTAATAAACCCCTAAACTCAGGGTGGCTTAGGACAACGCCTAACGAACCCCTAAGAACCCTTTTAATTCTCAATTTTATTTGCTATTGACAAATTCGATGTTCTCAGCGCAGCAAATATATTTTCAGAAAATTTTTAAAATAAAAATATTTTCATGAAATTTTGACAAAAAGGTCCTCCCTATGGGTTTTAAAAATTTGAACCGGTTCAAAATCCGGTTTGGTTCCTAGTCCCTATAAAATTTTTGATTAAGTTCTATTGGTTTCAGCATATAAGGCTCTACTAAAATGGTTTTGATTGATTTTGATCCCTGGCCCTTAGATCCATATTTTCCAACGTTTTGGCATTAAATTCGTTATATTTTACACGCCTAAAAAAGAATTCCTATCATCGCGCCCCTCATTGAAAATATTGTGGAACCATTTCGGGCCCATTCATCGTAAATGTGATTACCAAATCGGCAGGAATCGTAGTCCCAGCCGATAAAAAAAACGCGGTACCTTTGAATGTGCCGTTGGAACACTTACTCAGAGTACCGCCCGGCACTTTACACTAACAAATAAGCCATCCCTTCGCGATGGAAATTCCAGAAGCTGATCACTATGCCATAGGCAAAAAGGAATGGAATAACAAAGGGCTTTGAGAGGGTGCCGTTCATTCTCGATCGATCGATTGATCGATGCTTGTCTTCAAGAGACGAATTTCAACACGGAGGCGCGAATTCTTTTGGGGTATTCCAACATTCTACAGTTGAAGACTTATGGATAAAAGCGGTGTTTGTTGGCGTGCAGCAGGGCTGGGCAAAATCGGAAAATAAAATCCGAAACCCGAAATCCGAAATTCCGAAACCCCAAAAATCCGAAACGATTTAAATCCGAAATCCGAAAATCCCAAAAATCCGAAACGATTTTAAATCCGAAATCCGAAAACCCAAAAATCCCGAAATTTCCCGAAATTCCGAAACCCGAAATCCGAAATTTTTTCAAGGGAAATTTTTGCATATCGATGAAAATTGTCTTTACTTCTTGCATCACGAACTTCCCATATCGTTTCTGTTTAATATAAAATTAATTGAGTTCATATTAATGCCCCTAAATTCAGATGTTATTTTGACCTAATTAAAATGGAAGAATTTTGGATTTTAATTTTGGTGGCATTCTTCGCAACAAATTCACTGGACAAAGCCGAATCCGTAAAAGTAAAATTAGAGGAAACGCAACTCAAAACATTCGATGAAATATTCGGAGAAGGCTGGTGGGGCAAAGGTGAAGCCTCCGAAGATTTGAAAACGCCGGCGCCAACAAACTTTGGACAAAATGTCCATCACCAAATCGACCGACAGAACACCCAAATTGGACAAATTGAACCCAATTCAACTGATCAGATTGGACAAATTGAACCCAATTCAACTGATCAGATTGGACAAATTGAACCCAATTCAACTGATCAGANTTGGACAAATTGAACCCAATTCAACTGATCAGATTGGACAAATTGAACCCAATTCAACTGATCAGATTGGACAAATTGAACCCAATTCAACTGATCAGAATCCTCCTATCACAGAGTCTGATAAACGTAAAATTATCGACAAATTCCTCGCAATTAAAGAAGAATTTAAGCAAAACGGAAAATTTTCGAAAAAAGAATGGAATCAAATTGAGGATAAAATTGCTTTACATTTAAAAGCCAATCGATCAAAAATAGATACATGGAAAAAAGAATTAGCCTTAAGTCGAATAAACCCAAAAAATGAGCGAAAAAATTTGGTAGAGAAATTTGATCAAATGAAAGCCGAGTTAAAGCGGGACGGATTCAAAAGTTCATATAAAAATAAAATAAATGAAACTGTCGCAAAAGAGTTGGGCCTCGGTTTTAGAACAATTTACAGGTGGAAAAGTGAACTTGGCCAAACCGGTAAGTATTTTGAGCCCTATTAATTTATATTAATTAAAATTCTTTTACAGCACCAAACCATAGACATTCCCGCAGTGAACAAAAGGAATTGATGAAACGTTATTATGAAATTAAAAACGAAAATCCAAAAATTAGAGATGAGGACATTGCCAAAATGTTGAATATTGGAAGAGTCACTTTGGTTAACTGGAAAAAATTGGGCGCTCGAATTCGGGGAGTATTTGAATGAAGGGTCAATGAATTGGAAAAAAACGATTTTAAATATTTTTTGACAAATGAGATTTACTTAAATAGTTACTAAATCTGTTATGAATACTTTGTACCTCTCAAACTTTTTCTCTTGGTCTATAAAACACGAAAAACGCAATTAAACAAAAAACAGAAATTTTATATTTAACAAACATTTAATAAAAAACATAATGAAATTTGGAATATCGTATCGAAAAGTTAAAATATCGCGATATTTTATCGCGTTTGTTCACACAAAAAATGTATCACAATTTTAATGGATTATTTACTGTTTGAATTTTCTTTGAGACGTACTTTTGACTTTTTACTGGGGTCAACCAATTAAATTCATGCCTTAGTGGTTTGTCTTTTCGCTAATTTGAATGTTGGTGCTGGGTTCGAACCCCCTTGAGCGGAATCCATTATTTCTCTTTTCTCCATTTGTCACATACGCTTCCCTCATTAATAAAGTTTTTAAATAATTTTTTAATAAAATACGCGCAAAAGACAAATTTTTAAAAAAATTCATAGCATCTTTTTGAATTTTTTCTTCAAATTTCTTAACAAAAGTTGCCAATTTTGTAAAAAAAATTTCCCCCGCGGCGCCTATCGGCACCACCGGACATCTTTTTCGAAATTACAAAGCAAATGCTTAATTTTGTGAAAAATTTTGGTGAAAGTAGTTAACAAAAAAAACGTTAAATTTACCCCCCAAAAAAAGACCAAAAAAATCTTTCGACGAACAAATAATTTAATACAAGACCAAACCATATAGAAAAAATTTAAAAAGACCTAAAAAAATAACAAAAATAGCCCCCCTCCCCTTTCTTGCCAATAACTCTAATTTATTTTTGAAAATTTTTTAAAAAATACAATAAAATTCGAATTTTAAAATGTCAAATCCTTCATAGAATTTTCATGCCTTTTTAGGCGCCTATTTTGCAATTTTTCTTACCTAAAAGTAGCAGCCCTACTGATTGATAATTTATGTAAAAAAGTTTTTAATGCCATTATTGTAGAGGATTTCGTAGCGTAGGAATCAAGGATGAGCGCCGACGACCTCAAGAAATTTCGGAAATCGGAATTCCGGGGTATCAAAATTTTCGGAAACCGCAATTCCGACCCCAAAAAAGTCGGAAATCGGAATTCCGCCAATCCCTGGTAGGAATGAATGAGTGCACTTTATTTCTCCACATTTTGCCAAACCATCCGACATTTTTGGATGGGCGAAACTTCGGCTTCCAGCTTCGCAAAACTTCGTGTATTCTGAGCATCGAACCTCGAGAGCTTGGCGCTTCGGGTAAATACCCAAAGTTTCGGGTAAAACATTGAGAATTCATTAGAATTCTGAGCTTATAAAATTTGAAAAATACATATTTTATATATATATATTTATCGATCGCCATTTGTAAAAAGAATGATTATTAGTTGGAAATATTATTGATTCGGTTAAAGCATTTATCAAATAATATTATTAAAAGAATATGATTTATATGAATGCCCATCAATTGTGGGCTGTCATTTATTACTTTCAATCATTTTTTGCCAAAGCTAATATACCTATTTATTAATACTATAAAAATTTGAATATTTTATTATACTTAAATTTATAAAAATTTTTGAGAGAAATTGTTTAAACACAAAAATAATTAACAAATTTTTCCACAAATTTTCAGTTTTGGAAATATAAGCGTCCATAAATTCAGAGGTTTTTTTGCCGAAATAAAATGGAATATTTTTGAATAATATTGGTCTTATTATTCGCAACAAATTTAATGGACAAAGCCGAATCCGTAAAAGTAAAATTGGAAGAAACGCCACTCAAAACATTTGACGAATTATTCGGAGAAGGCTGTTGGGACAAAGGTGAAGCCGAAGATTTGAAAATGCCGGCGCCAACAAACTTTGGACAAAATGTCCATCGCCAAATCGACCGACAGAACACCCAGCTTGGACAAATTGAACCCAATTCAACTGATCAGAATCCTCCTCTCACAGAGTCTGATCACGCAAATTAAACCCAATTCAACTGATCAGCTTGGACAAATTGAACCCAATTCAACTGATCAGAATCCTCCTACCACAGAGTCTGATCACGCTGAGAATGCCAAAAATAGGGAAGAACTTATTGCTGAAGATGAGCGAAAACGTAAAATTATCGACAATTTCAACGAAATGAAAGACGAATTTAAGAAAATAGGAAAATTTTCGAATAACGAAAGGGTTCAAATTGAGGAAAAAATTGCTAAACATTTAAAAGTCAATCGCGCAAAAATATATGAATGGAAAAAAGAATTAGGCCTAAGTCGAAAAGTATTATATGAAAAAGAAGAACGTAAACATTTGGTAGATAAATTTAATCAAATGAAAGCCGAGTTAAAACGGGCCGGAATCAAAAACTCTTATTCAAATCAAATAAATCAAACTGTCGCAAAAGAGTTGGGTCTGACTTTTGTAACAATTTACAATTGGAAACGTGAACTTTGCCAAACCGGTGAGTATTTCAAGCCCAATTTTTATTATTTATTTTTATTAATTAAAATTTCTTTTACAGCACCAAATAAACACCGCCACAGCAAACAAGAGGAATTGATGAAACGTTATTATGAAATTAAGGGCCAAAACCCTAAAATTAGAGACGCGGACATTGCCAAAATTTTGAAAATTGGAACTGATACTTTGGTTAGATGGAAAAGGCAATTTAAACGACAGCGAAATGTTTGAAAAAACTCCAAATCTATTATTATATTATTTTCATGAAATTGGGAACTCGAATTCGGGCAGTGTTTGAAATGAAGCTTCTCTGGCCGACAAATATAGTGTTTCCCAATCGATCCTCTGGGGAGAGTGTGGAGGGAACCGTCGAGCGATCTTAATCAAGGTATCGCTGGTAAAGGGAGCATTCACCGCCCCTTTTATGTGTTTCCGATTTGCTTCTTCTCTCCCGTTGATCTTTCCAATTTCTTTGGCCTTTTTCGTCATCGCTCCGCCCNTCTCTCCCGTTGATCTTTCCAATTTCTTTGGCCTTTTTCGTCATCGCTCCGCCCTTCTTTCTCTCAACGGCGATGACACTCCGGGGGCATCGGCACAGCCGCTCCGCCGTTCCCCTTATTGCGAGGCGCAGGAAGGTTGAGAAGGAGTGCGAGTGCATTTGGGCCCATTTGAATGCGTCCATCGGCCATCGCATGACGAATTGCCCCTGAACCGGTGGCACCGCCATCCCCACTGTCGTGTCGCGACTCCGGTCGTGCCTGTGGGACCAGTTCCGGACGTCCCCCCACCCAGTGCACTTGTCTGAGCTATGGCCATATGCTGTCCTCTTATGCACACTGTTGTGGATGAAGTGGATGGTCCTCCTTCCGCCGAAAGGGAAGGCCCCTGCTGTCTGTCAATCTGCTTCTGCTGTATAGGGTGGTTTTGTACTGTGCCTATCCCGAGTAGGCCCGTCTGACTAAACGCGGGGTTCCGGTCCGGGAATTAAAGACTCGATTCCGCTCTTTCTTTTACGCTTTACTTTCCAAAACCAAATGAAAATAATTGCAATACAAACCGCGAAGAATATTCCCAAATTGAAGAACACTAAATATAATCGATGAATAAAATTCAATAAGAAAATTGGACTCCACCAATATCTCAAACGCCAGTGCGGCGATATAATAAGAATAACCGATGTGAAGATATGAAAAAACCCGATGAGAGAGAGAACAGTCAACACTAAAATGGGGATAAAATGTCCACTTGGCGAAATGTAAAAAAGGTGAAAAGTATAGTTTAGCCGTCCTCCCGTTGCACACTCATACTATTGGGATTTTGAAATTCTCCATATTTCTGGACATTTTTTTGCAAGCCGGATTCCGGCCTTTTTTGGATTTCCGGTTACATCCCGGATACCCATGAATCAATAGAAAGCATTGGCACCGGCATAATTGGGCCAACTCGACGGGCAAACAGCGAAAGTTGGGCAATATATAAGTAAAAGTGGCTTGTTGTAAGCCAAATCCATCAGGGGGGCTTTCATTTATTTAATTATGTTTTTTTGATAATTATTGATAATAGATTTAACCATGGCGAAATGTCGTTTTTCCTACAGAGCAAATTAATTATAAATTATTTTACAAAAATTTGAATAATTACAATAGATTGTTCTTTTTCTAAAATGAAGATTATTTAAGAAATTATTTAGGAAATGTCAGGAATATTGATTTGTTCAAGGTTCAAACAAAAAAATTATGAGATGCTAGGAATATTTTTATATGAATAAAAAAAGCCCAATTCAGTTGTGGGCTGGCATTTATTACTATCAATAATTTTTTTATACGCTAAAATATTTATTAATATTAGTAAAAATTTGTGAAAATTTATTATTCTTTGAAAATTTTTGACAGAAATTATTTAACACAAAAATAATTGACAAATTTTCCCATATCATTTCTGTTTATTATAAAATTAATTGGAATTTCATATAAATGTCCCTAAATTCAGAGTTTATTTTGCCCCTAATAAAATGGGAAAATTTTGTATTTTAATTTTGGTGGCATTATTCGCAACAAATTCACTTGACAAAGCCGAATCGGTAAAATTGGAGGAAACGCCACTCAAAACATTTGATGAAATATTCGGAGAAGGCTGGTGGGACAAAGGTGAAGCCGAAGATTTGAAAACGCCGGCGCCAACAAACTTTGGACAAAATGTCCATCACCAAATCGACCGACAGAACACCCAGCTTGGACAAATTGAATCCATCAACTGATCAGAATCCTCCTCTCACAGAGTCTGATCACTCTGAAAATGCCAAAAATGGCGAAGAACAGAATGAAATTTCTTCTAACGAAAAACGTAAAATTATCGACAAATTCCATGAAATAAAAGACCAATTTAAGCAAAAAGGAAAATATTCGAAAAAAGAATGGACTAAAACTGAAGTTAAAATCGCTAAACATTTAAAAATCAGTCGCAAAAAAATATATAAATGGAAACAAGAATTTGGCCTAAGTCGAAAAATACATAAGTTCGGCAAAGAAAAAGAAGAACATAAACATTTAATAGAGAAATTTGATCAAAAGAAAGCCGAGTTAAAGCGGGACGGATTCAAAAATTCATTTAAAAATCAAATTGATGAAACTGTCGCGAAAGAGTTGGGCCTCAGTTTTGTAACAATTTACAATTGGAAACGAAAACTTGGCCAAATCAGTGAGTTTTTCGAGCCCAATTTTATTGATTTAATTATATTAATTAAAATTCTTTTACAGCACCAAATAAATACGCCCACAGCGAACAAAAAGAATTGATGAAACGTTATTATGAAATTAAGGACAAAACTCCTAAAATTAATGACAAAGACATTGCCAAAATGATTAAAATTGGATCACGCACTTTGGTTAGATGGAAACGGCAATTTAAACGACAGCAATTGCATCAAAATTCTTTCGATGGACAGTCTGTGGAAGAGAATGCCGCGGCAAATGTTCAGGAAATTGTGCCCTCGAATTCGGGAAGTATTTGAATGAATGGTCAATGAATTGGAAAAAAAGATTTGGCATCTGATGATTTTAATATTTCTGATAAATTAAATTTTTGCCAAATTATTATTGTATAATAGTACCTCGCAACTATTTCTTTTAGTCTAAAAACACGGAAAATGCAAGTAAACAAAAAACAGAAATACATTTGATAAAAACATAATGAAATTTGGAAGTATTTTGGGGTTCGTGCATATTTAGAGCATGCCAATTTTGGTTTGACCAAAATTCAAAAAAATGCTTTTCAAATTTTACTGACACAAAGTTTTCGAAGCATTTTTTTGGAAAATGCTTTCCTTGGGACGTGTTTTATTAGAGCTCGGACCGGACCGGGCCCGGATTCTGTGTCCCGCCTTTTTCAAATTCATCTTCTATATTTTATTGCATTTTTTTCACAAATGGTGGAGCTCTGCCCTTAGTGGGCATTCACCATCAGGTCTGAAGTCATCAACTTGGCTCCCGGCACTTTGAATTTATCGGATACATACCACAACAACTGACGCAAATCATTAAACATTTTTTGCAAAACAAATAAGAATAAATTAAAAAAACTTGCCGAGATGGCAAGCGGAACATCTTCGAATACATTGGATTTGAACGTATTTAATGTTAGCGAATGTTGCGCTTCTTAATCTAAAATTAAAAGGAAATCGCTGCATTCCTTTTTTTATTCATTTGAGATGAATGATTTGAGGGAAATTTCTATTAAAATTGCATTCCGATTTAAAAATCCCAAGAGATTTTGCGCGTTTTTGCCACTTTTTAATATCTCGTTATTGTTCGGCAACGTCTGCTGGTCTTTTTGAAGACGTCAAATGCCATATCTAAAAGTTACCGTATATTTGTTAAGAAAATTGAGTTTGTCTGCAAAAAAATGGACCGACCAGTTTCAGTTTCGATATGATTTTTGAGTAATTGTTTTGTGTCTGGTACTCATTGTATTCGACAGTTTGTCGATTTTTGGTTCAATCAAAATTTGGTGTGCTAACTCAGTACAAAATGTTTTCATGAAAATTGCTTAAAATTTACCTAGGATTTGCTTATTATTTTTTAATATTTATCTATCAGTTTTCTAGTTTTATTCTTGTAAACGGCCCTCCACGAAAGGATTGTGGCACCATTTACAGACAAAACATAATGATGAGTTTTGCAAATTACAACAAGAAAAAGAATTGTTACTTAGGTAAAGTTTAAATTCTTTATGTTTTTATCACATGTTTTAGGAAGAAAATTTGCAACAGAAAACAATTTGGTAATACTCCAGTTTGTTCCTCCCCCCTTTTTCGAAAAATTTTTTAAAAGTCAAATAAACCATGTTTCCGGAGGTTTTTTCGGGGTCGCTGATCACGATTCCGGGGTTCGAAATGGGTATTCTAAATATCAGAATCGTGATCAGCGACCCCGAAGACCCCCGGAAACATGTTTTATTTGACTTTTAAATAATTTTGTATTTTTTCGAAAAAAGGGGGGAACAAACTGGAGTATTACCAACAATTTGTTACGATTGATCAACGTTAAAAAGCGGCGGAGTTGATGCTTAAATTGATTCTCAGGTCAAATGCCTCCTTTTTATTGGGCCAATCGCCAGAGCTAGACAAATTATTTCAGCGAGCATTTCCAGGATTTGAAGTTTTTTTAAAAATTTTCTTTAAAAAAATAATTGTAGCTTCAGTCAAAGATTGGTTATTTTGCAATAACAACGGATGGTTGGAGTTAGCCAACTTCAGCTCCATCGTTATTAAGGTGTATTACAGTTTGAAAAAAATTAATTTGCTAAATTATTTAGTTGATTTTGCTTATGAAATCCAAAAATAAGAATTCCAACAAATTTTTAGCCATTAAATGTGTTGTACGATTTTTATATTTGGTAATAAATTATGCTCTGAAAGTGAACCACCAGCAGCTGAAGAGAATTTTGAAAAAGTGCACACATGCGTGAAGTTTTACTTCCAAATTCATTATTAGGGTGCGGATTTTTAGTTAAGAAAAACTTGAGCATTAAACATGCTAATTTTTGTAGTGTGGTTTTGCTTTTTTTGAAACTCTTAGAAAATTTGGCCAACAATACTTCTATGGCCATACTATCATCGTGCAACTTTTCAGGCGACTTGTCCAATTAGATAATTTTCATAATAATCGCGCCTGCTCCAACTTGACAAGCTTAAACAGGCGGCCAAGTTGAAAAAGGCGAATTTTTGTGAAATTACGTATGATAAAACTAATAGCTGAAAATTTGCACAATGATAGTATGGCCTTAGAAGTATTTTTGGCCAAATAAAATAGTTCAGATCAATATTTTTAATGTTGCAAAAATCTGGATTTTTCGGATAATTTAAACTTTTTTACAAAAATTAACATATTTTTCGTCCTCTTTCACTTAGCCGCCTGTTCATAAATTTTTTATCAAGTTGGAACAGGCGCTCTTTCAACTTGGACGCCTGTTCATAACCTTGTCAAGTTGGAACAGGCGCTCTTTCAACTTGGCCGCCTGTTCGTAACCTTGTCAAGTTGGAACAGGCGCTCTTTCGACAGGCGCTCTTTCAACTTTAGCCCTTCCTTGTCAAATTGGAACAGGCGCTCTTTCAACTTGGCCGCCTGTTCATAAACCTGTCAAGTTGGAACAGGCGCTCTTTCAACTTAGTTGTTAAATTGGACAGGCGCTCTTTCAACTTAGCCGCCTGTTCATAAACTTGTCAAGTTGGAACAGGCGCTCTTTCAACTTAGTTGTAAATTGGACAGGCGCTCTTTCAACTTGGCCGCCTAGCCGCCTGTTCATAACCTTGTCAAGTTGGAATAGGCGCTCTTTCAACTTGGCCGCCTGTTCATAAACC
>MEIZ01000046.1:68464-83854 GCA_001723225.1 Globodera ellingtonae
CAACTAAGTTGAAAGAGCGCCTGTTCCAATTGACAAGTTTATGAACAGGCGGCTCAAGTTGAAAGAGCGCCTGTCCAATTTAACAACTAAGTTGAAAGAGCGCCTGTTCCAACTTGACAAGTTTATGAACAGGCGGCTAAGTTGAAAGAGCGCCTGTCCAATTTAACAACTAAGTTGAAAGAGCGCCTGTTCCAACTTGACAGGTTTATGAACAGGCGGCCAAGTTGAAAGAGCGCCTGTTCCAATTTGACAAGTTTATGAACAGGCGGCTAGGCGGCCAAGTTGAAAGAGCGCCTGTTCCAACTTGACAAGGTTATGAACAGGCGGCTAATTGAAAGAGCGCCTGTCCAATTTAACAACTAAGTTGAAAGAGCGCCTGTTCCAACTTGACAAGTTTATGAACAGGCGGCTAAGTTGAAAGAGCGCCTGTCCAATTTAACAACTAAGTTGAAAGAGCGCTGTCCAACTTGACAAGTTTATGAACAGGCGGCTAAGTTGAAAGAGCGCCTGTCCAATTTAACAACTAAGTTGAAAGAGCGCCTGTTCCAACTTGACAGGTTTATGAACAGGCGGCCAAGTTGAAAGAGCGCCTGTTCCAATTTGACAAGTTTATGAACAGGCGGCTAGGCGGCCAAGTTGAAAGAGCGCCTGTTCCAACTTGACAAGGTTATGAACAGGCGGCTAAGTTGAAAGAGCGCCTGTTCCAACTTGACAAGTTTTTGAACAGGCGGCTAAGTTGAAAGAGCTTTTTGTGACAGATACCCAAATTTTTAATATTGCAGATTGTTTTTGAATTTTCTTAACATATACCTATCGTTAAACGGGTACTGGAAAATCACTTACCGCCCCATTAAATTTGAAACCCTCGTTCCCGGGAATTTTATTTTACCGGACTCACCTACCAGCATTGCCGTCCCCCACTCCCAATATGGCATGCCGGATCCAAAAATGTCCGGAAGGCGGCATCCAGAATTCTGACTCTCAAAAAAATGTTCGGAATCCGGAATTGGGCCAATATCGAAATATTAGAAATTGACTTTTTTTATTTTTTCGTACATTTTTTGGCCCTCCTAAAAACCGACGAATTTTGATCTGATATTTCAAAATGAGAAAATTACAAAGCGAATTAGCCCCCTCCCCAACGAAAAATTGGGCAATCTGCGGTTTTTGGACCAATTTTCTTTAAAAATTGAGATTCCAAAATTTTCTCCGCGGCGCCTGTCGGCACTTCCTGACCCGCATTGTACTCCCAAATCGAATTTTCATTTATTCATTTAAAAAAGGATCCTAAAGCTTAAAAATTTTGGGTTTGGATAGTCCGGGTGTTTTACGCGGATTAACCGGTGCGGATCCGGCATCACAATTTAAAGATTTATTCATTCAAATAATGACTGAACAAGAAGAGACGACCGTTCAGGGGAAGACTATTCGAATGTTGCACGGAGAACGCTCGTAAAAAAAAATTATGAAAATTTAAGACAAAATTTTGACCGTATTCCGATCCCAGGGCTGTAGCCAGAAAAAATTTTCGGGGGGGGGGCAGGCCAAAAAAAATTTCGATTCTTAGGGGTGCATTTTCCGTTTTTATTGCATTTTTGTTAAGGAATTTTTACCCAAAAAGTGGATTTTAGAGGTGTGTTTCGCTTTTGCATTTTTCTTAAGAAATTTTTTGAAAAGAGCCTGTGCTCAAATGGCAGACCAACTGAGCGCCGGAACCAATTTCCGTGTTTTTTTTCGCGCATTTTTTTTCAAAACTTTTCAGTCGAGCGGCTCGGCGGTGCCGATAGGCGCCGCCGAGAAAATTTTGAATTTTTGACGCAATCTGTTAAGAGATTTGCGACCAAAATTTTAAAAATGCGGCAATTTTTTTGAAGCTTTTTAGATGGGAGAGGTCCGGCGGTGCCGACAGGCGCCGTCGGGGGAATTTTTTGAAGATTTAATATGATTTGTTAAGAAAATTGGTCCAAAAATCGTTTTGCAAAACAAAAGGGTCCTCTCTATGGTTTCTGTATATATATAATCGATCGCCATTTTTGTAAAAATAATGATAATTTATGGGAAAATATTATCGATTCGGTTAAGGCATTTAGTTAAAATAATATTATTAAAGAATATGATTATGTGAATGCCTATCTCGATTGTTGGCTGTCATTTATTACATATGATCATCTTTTTCAAATCTAAATAATATTTATTAAAATTATAAAATTTGTGTATATTTATTATACTTTAAAATTTAAGAAAATTTTTGAGAGAAATTTAAAAAAAAATAATAATTCAGAGGTTTTTTGCCTAAAAAATGGAAGAGTTTTGGATTTTAATTTTGTTTGCATTCTTTGCAATTTCACTCGAAAAAGCCGAATCCGTAAAAGTAAAATTGGAGGAAACGCCACTCAAAACATTTGATGAAATATTCGGAGAAGGCTGGCGGGAAAAAGGTGAAGCCGCCGTAGATTTGAAAATGCCGCCGCCAACAAACTTTGGACAAAATGTCCATATTCGGCAAAAGAATGGTATCAAATTGAGGAAAAAATTGGTAAACATTTAAAGTCAATCGCAAAAAAAATATATAAATGGAAAAAAGAATTTGGACCTAAGTCGTAAAATGCATAACTTTGGGAAGGAAAAAAATGAGCGAAAAAATTTGGTTGAGAAATTGGATCAAATGAAAGCTGAGTTAAAGCGGGCCGGATTCGAAACGAACACTTGGCCAAACCGGTGAGTATTTAGAGCTTTTATTATTTATTTAAATTATTTAAAATTCTTTTGCAGAACCAAATAAATACCCCCACAGCGAAAAAAAAGGAATTGATGAAGAGTTATGATGAAATTAAGGGGAAAAATCCTAAAATTAGCGACAAGGGCATTACTAAAATCTTGAAAATTTGAACAAACACTTTGTATAAATGGAAGAGACAATTTAAACGACATCAATTGCATCCAAATGCTGTCGATGTTGGCCATTCTGTGGAAGAGAATGCCGCGGCAAATGTTCAGGAAATTGAAAATTCCAATTAGGTGATTATAGTATTAACGTATTTATTTGTTCGCACAAATTTGTTTGAACTCTTCAAAAATGTGAATTTTCGGTATCGATATTTCTTCGGTAATACCGAATTACCGTACCGTTACCGATTACCGAAAACCCCCATTTGCCTAACACTAGTCTCAATCACTTTTTAATCAGCAGAAAGGGGTAAAAATGTTGAAAATTCGCGTTATAATCCATAAGGGAATATTTTTTAAACATCCAAAAAAATCAAAAGCATTATTAAGGTCACATTTTTAGACAAATTAATGCAACAAAATTTTCCATTTATATATTTTTTTGCGACTGACTTTTAAATGTTTAGCAATTTTCTCCTCAATTTTAGTTCTTACTTTGTAAGGAAAATTTCCTTTTTGCTTAAATTCTTCTTTTATTGCGACGAATTTGTCAACAATTTATAAAATAAGAATATTTAATGCACAATGTTAAAACTGCCCAATGGATGGAATTGCTGTCGTTTTAAATTGCTTTTTCCATTTAAACAAAGTGACTCTTCCAATTTTCAACATTTTGGCAATGTCCCCAACACTAATTTTAGCATTTTGGTCCTTAATTTCATAATAACGTTTTATCAATTCCTTTTGTTCGCTTTTGGAGTATTTTTGGTTTGGTGCTGTAAAAGAATTTTTAATTAATATATAAATAAATAAATAAAATTGGGCTCAAAATACTCACTGGTTTGGCCAAGTTCACGTTTCCACTTGGAAATTGTTCTAAAACTGCGGCCCAACTTTTTTGCGACAATTTTATCTAATTCATTTTTATATGAATTTTTGAATCCGTCCCGCTTTAACTCGCCTTTCATTTGATCAAATTTCTCTACCAAATGTTTACGTTCTTCTTTTTCATTGGGTTTTCCACGTATGCCTAATTCTTTTTTCCATTTATATATTTTTGTGCGATTGACTTTTAAATGTTTAGCAATTTTCTCCTCAATTTGAACCCTTTCTTTATTCGAAAATTTTCCTATTTTCTTAAATTCGTCTTTCATTGCGTAGAATTTGTCGATAATTTTACGTTTTCGTTCATCTTCAGCAATATTTTCGTTTGAAGAGACTTTGTTCTGTTCTTCGAAATTTTTGGCATTATCAGAGTGATCAGACTCTGTGAGAGGAGGATTCTGATCAGTTGAATTGGGTTCAATTTGTCCAATTTGGGTGTTCTGCCGGTCGATTTGGTGATGGACATTTTGTCCAAAGTTTGTTGGCGCCGGCGTTTTCAAATCTTCGGCTTTATCTTTGTGCAACCATTCATCTACGAATAATTCGTCAAATGTTTGGAGTGGCAATTCTTCCAATTCCTCCAATTGTACGGATTCTGATTTGTCCATTAAATTTATGCCGAAGAATAAAACCAAAATTAAAATCCAAAATTCTTCCATTTTATTTGGACAAAATATCCTCTGAAATTCCAATTAATTTTCTAATTCAAACGGAAAATTCGATATGAGAAAATTTGCCAATTTAAATCTCTAAAAATATCTTAAATTTTATAAAATAATAAATATTTAAATTTTTACAATATAATAATATTGGAGGTAATAAATGACAGCCCACAATTAATTCCTGACATCTCATAAAATTTCTCCAAAACCTTTTGAACCATGACCAAATCAATACTCCTGACAATTCGCAAATTTGTTTCTTAAATAAAATCATTTATAAAAATGCGATCGATTGTGAATAGTCAAATTAAAAAGTATTTTAAAATAATTTATAATTAGTTGGCCGTTGAGGAAAAACGACATTACACCAGGGTTCGTAACTGTCCTTTTTTTAAGGA
Source organism: Globodera ellingtonae (assembly GCA_001723225.1). NCBI lineage: Eukaryota > Metazoa > Nematoda > Chromadorea > Rhabditida > Heteroderidae > Globodera > Globodera ellingtonae. Next base: position 73,296 of record MEIZ01000046.1, read on the forward strand.
TTTGTCCTTTTTTGGGGTACCCCAATCTTTAAAATTTGAAATGTCCTTTTTTTAAAGATTTGTCCTTTATTTGGGGTACACGTCCTTTTTTGTCCTTTATTTGAGATTTCTGGAGCTTTTTGAAGAATTTTTGTTTAAATTTTGAATAATCTTTAGACAGATGGCCAAATTTGTTAATTTTCAAGCATTTTTCGCATCCTTTTTTTTAATTTTCGCTTAAAAATGTCCAAAATGTAAAAATATTTGCTCATTTTTATACAAATTCTGTTGTACTGATTAATCCATGGGAGCAATTTCCAACCCCCAAATGTTGAAAAAAATTGTTGGTGTCGAGAAATGTGGTTAAAAAACTCACATTTCAGGAAAAAATAAAATTTACAGCATTTTTGAACATTTTGTAAAGTGCCCTTTTTTTTGCAAGCAAAATGCCAGCAAAATCTTTTTTTTGACCTTCGCTGTCCTTTTTTTGAAAAATTTTAGTTACGAACCCTGCATTACACAGATGAAGACAATGTTTTCCGTTGCTTTTCCTCCAATTTTATTTTGCGAATCGGATCTTTTTTTCTGTGTTGAATGCATCAGAATTTTCCCGGAAAGCCATTATGAACCAGAATGCACCAGAATTTGTTATTCAAGTTTCCGAAAAGTCAGCATGAACCAGAAGCATTATGAAAAAAAATTTCAGAGAAACCTGAGATTTCGGAATCCGGTTATGGGACTATATAAAAGAATTTTAAAGGATTTTGAAAAACCGGGACCACAATTTCAGTACCAAAATGTGAGATTTGCAACCAAAATTTAAAAAAAAATCAAAGGAATAAGGGGGGTCCAGAGGTGCCAAAGGCACTCATCGAAATTTTTTTTTAGAGATTTACGTATTTAAGAAAATTGGTCAGGATTTTTTTTGTAAAGTTATCAAACAACCTAATATTTTTATTAAATCGTAAAAACACGCGTTATATTCTGGTTAGCAACAGTGCAAAATAATTTTATGTCCGGGATCCGGCATGCCGGACTCAAAAATGTCCGGAATCCGGCATGCCGGACTCAAAAATGTCCGAAATCCGGCATGCCGGACTCAAAAATGTCCGGAATCCGGCATGCCGGACTAAAATTGTCCGGAATACGGCATGCCGGACTAAAATTGTCTGAGATCCGGCATGCCGGACTTAAAAATGTCCGTGATCCGGCATGCCGACTCAAAAATGTCCAGAATCCAGCATGCCGACTCAAAAATGTCCGTAATCCGGCATGCCGGACTCAAAAATGTCCGGAATCCGGCATGCCGGACTCAAAAATCTCCAGAATCCGGCATGCCGGACTCAAAATTGTCTGAGATCCGGCATGCCGGCTCAAAAATGTCCAGAATCCGGCATGCCGACTCAAAAATGTCCGTAATCCGGCATGCCGGACTCAAAAATGTCCGGAATCCGGCATGCCGGACTCAAAAATGTCCGGAATCCGGCATGCCGGACTCAAAAATGTCCAGAATCCAGCATGCCGACTCAAAAATGTCCGTAATCCGGCATGCCGGACTCAAAAATGTCCGGAATCCGGCATGCCGGACTCAAAAATCTCCAGAATCCGGCATGCCGACTCAAAAATGTCCGTAATCCGGCATGCCGGACTCAAAAATGTCCAGAATCCGGCATGCCGACTCAAAAATGTCCGTAATCCGGCATGCCGGACTCAAAAATGTCCGGAATCCGGCATGCCGGCTCAAAAATGTCCAGAATCCGGCATGCCGACTCAAAAATGTCCGTAATCCGGCATGCCGGACTCAAAAATGTCCGGAATCCGGCATGCCGGACTCAAAAATCTCCAGAATCCGGCATGCCGGACTCAAAAATGTCCGTAATCCGGCATGCCGACTCAAAAATTTCCCGGAAAAGCCAGTATGAACCAGAATGCACCAGAATTTGTTATTCAATGTTTCGGAAAGTCTGTATGGACCAGAATTAAGTTTTCCGGAAAGTCAGCATGAACCAGAATTTGGCTTTCCGGAAAGTCAGCATGAACCAGAATTAGGTTTTCCGGAAAGTCAGCATAAACCAGAATTTGGCTTTCCGGAAAGTCAGCATGAACCAGAATTTGGCTTTCCGGAAATTCAGCATGAACCAGAATTTGATGTTCTGGAAATGCAGAATGCACCAGAATTTAAGAATACATAAATATCTTTAAAATTGTCATAATGAAATGCATTTTAGTTCTAAAAATCGAGAAAAATTGTGAGAATTTTATAAAAATAGGTACACATTTTTGTTTATTGATCTTAAAAAGTTGGGGTCAATTTTCTGCGGAAATTGTAAAAAATGACAAAGCAATTCCTAATATTGTAGAGTGAAGATTCTCAAATTCCGGTTATTATATTAAATTTGTCAAATTGACTTCTTTTCCCGTCACTTCCGCTTAAGCTCATTAATCACCCCGGCGGGCGTCAAAATTCCAGCTGACTGGCCATTAGTCCACCTTTATGTCAAAACTAAATCATTATCATTATAAATTACTCCTTGCTACACGGTTTGTCTCTTAAATTTTAAAATATTTTTAAATTTTTTTGGTTGTGCCTTCAAAATAAAATCATTGAGCAGTTTGCGGGACAAAAAACTTTGGAACATGTTTGTTTTGAAACCGAATTACCAAAAGTACTGTTCAGTTTAGCGCCACATCTGACGAAAATTCGAAAGCGGAACTTGTGCGGGCGGAGCTCGTGCCGATGCCAACCTTTAAAAAGGTACCCCGAGGAGCTTTTATATATTGAGACGAGTCGCTAATTAATTCTTATATATTCTCCTTTATCCGGTCTCTAATAGAGCGACCGGAAATTGTAATCACTCCCTTTAATTGTAATGAATAATTTTAAGGTTGGTTGGAAAATAATCGCTAACATTATTGATCTTCTGAGTACGGGCGAACCTATTACCGAAATGTTAGGAATATTTATCAATTGTTTGCTAACTATGAAAATTTCTGTTGTTTGTTTAATTGCATTTTCGTGTTTTAACGACAAAGAGAAAATTAGCAAATATTTAAGTAAATCTCATTTGTCAAAAAATATTTAAAATCATCAGTTGCCAAATCGTTTTTTTCCAATTCATTTGACCATTCATTCAAATACTCCCCGAATTCGAGGGCCCAATTTCCTGAATATTTGCCGCGGCATTCTCTTCCACAGAATGTCCATCGACAGAATTTTGATGAAATTTCTGTCGTTTAAATTGTTTTTTCCATCTAACCAAAGTGTTTGTTCCAATTTTCAAGATTTTAGTAATGCCCTTGTCGCTAATTTTAGGATTTTTCCCCTTAATTTCATCATAACTCTTCATCAATTCCTTTTTTTCGCTGTGGGGGTATTTATTTGGTTCTGCAAAAGAATTTTAAATAATTTAAATAAATAATAAAAGCTCTAAATACTCACCGGTTTGGCCAAATTCACGTTTCCAATTGTAAATTGTTCTAAAACTGAGGCCTAATTCTTTTGCGACAGTTTTATCAATTTCGTGTTTATAAGAGTTTTTGAATCCGTCCCGCTTTAACTCGGCTTTCATTTGATCAAATTTCTCTACCAAATTTTTTCGCTCATTTTTTGGGCTTATTCGACTTAAGCCCAATTCTTTTTTCCATTTATATATTTTTGTGCGATTGACTTTTAAATGTTTAGCAATTTTCTCCTCAATTTGAATCCATTCTTTTCTCGAATTTTTTCCTTTTTGCTTAAATTCGTTTCCCATTTCGTGGAATTTGTCGATAATTTTACGTTTTTCGTTTGGGGTAATTTCTTCGCCAATTTTGGCATTAACTGAGTGAACAGTCTCTGTGAGAGGAGGATTCTGATCAGTTGAATTGGGTTCAATTTGTCCAAGCTGATCAGTTGAATTGGGTTTAATTTGTCCATGCTGATCAGTTGAATTGGGTTCAATTTGTCCAAGCTGTTCAGTTGAATTGGGTTCAATTTGTCCAAGCCGTTCAGTTGAATTGGGTTCAATTTGTCCAATTTGGATGTTCTGCCGGTCGATTTGGTGATGGACAATTTGTCCAAAGTTTGTTGGCGGCGGCATTTTCAAATCTTGGGCTTCATCTTTGTCCCACCAGCCTTCTCCGAATATTTCATCAATGTTTTGAGTTGCGTTTCCTCCAATTTTACTTTTACGGATTCGGCTTTGTCCAGTGAATTTATTACAAATAATGACACAAAAATTAAAATCCAAAAATCTTCCATTTTATTAGAATTTCTGTCAAAAATTTTCAAAGAATAATAAATTTTCACAAATTTTTAGAAATATTTAATAAATATTTTTAGCTGATAAAAAAATTATTGAAAGTAATAATGGCAGCCCACAACTGAAATGAGCTTTTATTCATATAAAATATTCCTGAGGCATCTATAATATTTTTCTTTAACCGGGACCAAATCAATTTTCCTGACATTTCCTAAATATTTTTCTTAAATAATAAGCATTCTATAAGAATAACGATCGATTGATTTCAAATAAAAATTATAAAATAATTTAAAATTAATTTGCCCAACTCATCCCCAATCAAGATCAGGGCAAACTTGCTTCAACCTTAACCTTTTTAATGTCTCGCGAAAGATCTCGAAGAGTTAAAACTAACATTAGTTAATTTGTATTTGGCCAAATATTAAAAAAGTTTATTATATAATTTAACTGATCGTCCAATTTTTAGGTAATTGAGTTCTAAAATGAACTAATTATTTATGTAAATGCTTAAAATTTTATTTTCTATGTCTGATTTTTTTTCAAAAAGTTGTAAGAATACTAAAAAGGAAGAGTTAAAGTATAAAAAATTAAAATAAAAGATGATATCGGGAAAGGGTATAGAACAACTCAACCCAAAATAGCATAACCCTAAAAGTTTAGCCACTAGGCCATGTTCAAAATTTGAAACCTGTCCTTGAAAACAATTATAGAAAATCGTCTTAATAAATTTTCCTTCAGAAGTAAAAAAACAATGGATGCGACGGATACCCGCGGATATTAAGGTCATATCCGTCATCCGTCCGTTTCCGGATGTATCCGCGGATATCCGGATGCCCGTGCACACGCCTGATTAAACTACCGGAATTCTTTCGAATTTTTCAACTTTCCAAAATACTAAAATAATACGCGAAAAGGCTGCTAAAACAGAAAAAAACAAAAATGCAAATAGAATTGGCTGTTTTACTTTTGATTTAATTTTTTAAAATAATTTCAAAAATTTTAGACTAGATCCAGAAACCAGGTGATGTACACTACCGACTGAGTCTGTGTTATTTCGGGTGACAATATGCTTTAAAACCCCGGAAATATTATTAATTATAGCTAATATTTTCGAAAATGTTTAAATTTATTAAAAATTTCGTTTTTTAGCTGTGCATTTTAAAAAATGGCTAGTTAATTTTATTGACTAAAATTTTATTTTTATTTTTTTGACACATTTTTGACCCAAAAAAGGCAATTTCTAGGGGCACCTTTTCCAAAAAATGTGGTCATTCGATCTTTAGGAGTGCATTTTTTGGGTTTTTATCTTAGAAAATTATGACATTTTTGAAGTAATTAAAAAATGTACGAAAAAATGTCTCGAGTCTCGAATATCGACTCGAGAAAAGTCTCGGGGTTTTTAACCCAAATTATCAAAAAAAACATTTGGAGGAAAAATCGTGCCTAATGTTGGCGAGGGTTAAAAAACATCCTATATAATAAGCTAATAACCTTAATATTAAATTTCGGGCAAAAAATTCCTTGGAAACTTGGCACTGAAATTTTGGATTAACTACTTTAATGGGAATGATCCAGATCCGAATGAACATACTGCCAAACGAGTCCTCTCGTCGAGCTGATCACGAATCCGCAAAATTTTGCGCCGGACCCAAAGTGAATAAAGTTGCTAACAAATTAAATTGGCCAAAAACTGTAGGGGAGACCCTTTTGGTTAAAATTTGTGGGAAATATTTTTTATTCTACAATTGTTTAAAAATATGTTATTTGATGCACTGGTTTACAAATTCGTCAACAGAAAATGAAAATTGATGATTTAAACCAGTTTTTAACACGGTTGAATTTTTGAAAATTAGAGAAAAATTTTTAACTAACACCAAAGCCGGATAGAATAACAGGGGAAAACTTATATAGGATGTTTTTAACCCTTGCCAACACGTAGGCACGATTTTCCTCCAAATAAATGGTTTAAATCGTGGTTTAAAAAGAAAAATTTTCTGACGGATTGTCCTCTGACGGATTGTCCACTGACGGATTGTCCTTCACTGACGGATTGTCCTTCACTGACGGATTGTCCTCTGACGGATTGGGCACTGACGGATTGTCCTCTGACGGATTGTCGCAGCTTCCCTATACCCTTGGGCTGTCGGCAACATCAAAGCCCAAACAACCCATGCCAAAGGCATGGGTTTGTGCGGTAAATTTTGCCGCACTTGCAGAGCAGTGGCAACTGAAACTACTGGGTAAATTCAACTGGAAGACACCCAAAAGTTTTGTACAAAAATGGGCCAATTATTCAATAAATAAATTTGACCTCAAAAATTTTAGAAAAAATTTTTTAAAAAGCCCGAACTCCGACCCAGACGTCAAGGTAAAAATGGTAAAATATATTGAAGAGGAGGTAGTGGTAATTCCCAACATCGTACATCGCTTGTTTTCTCATTCAATGAAACATTTTTTCAAAAATGACAAACATTTAAAATAAAAAAATTAATAAATAATGGCAAAACATTTTTACAAATCATTGACCAATCATTCAAACTCCCCGAATTCGAGTTGCCAATTTCCTGAATATTTGAGTCGGCATTCTCTTCCACAGAATGTCCATCGACAGAATTTAAATGAATTGCTGTCGTTTAAATTGTTTTTTCCATCTACACAAAGTGAATCTGCTGATGTTCAGGCTTTTGGCAATGTCCTTGTCATGAATTTTATTGCCCTTAATTTCATAATAACGTTTCATTAATTCCTTTTGTTCGTTATGGGTATGTTGTGGTGCTTTAAAAGAATTTTAATTAATAAAAATAAATAATAAATTTGGGTTCGAAAAACTCACTCGTTTGGCCAAGTTCACGTTTCCATTTGTAAATTGTTCTACCACTTAGCCCCAACCCTTTTGCGACAGTTTCATCAATTTGATTTGGATAAGAATTTTTGAATCCGTCTCGCTTTAACTCGGCTTTCATTTGATCAAATTTCTCTACCAAATGTTTACGTTCTTCTTTTTCATTGGGTTTTCCACGTAAGCCTAATTCTTTTTTCCATTTATATATTTTTTTGCGACTGACTTTTAAATGTTTAGCAATTTTCTCCTCAATTTGATTCCTTTCTTTTGCCAAATATTTTCCTATTTTCTTAAATTCGTCTTTCATTGCGTGAAATTTGTCAACAATTTTATGTTTTCGCTCATCTTCAGCAATAAGTTCTTCCCCATTTTTAGTATTATCAGAGTGATCAGACTCTTTGAGAGAAGGATTCTGATCATTTGAATTGGGTTCAATTTGTCCAAGCTGATCAGTTGAATTGGGTTCAATTTGTCCAAAGTGATCAGACTCTGTGAGAGGAGGATTCTGATCAGTTGAATTGGGTTCAATTTGTCCAAGCTGATCAGTTGAATTGGGTTCAATTTGTCCAGAGTGATCAGACTCTGTGAGAGGAGGATTCTGATCAGTTGAATTGGGTTCAATTTGTCCAAGCTGATCAGTTGAATTGGGTTCAATTTGTCCAAGTTGGGTGTTCTGCCGGTCGATTGGGTGATGGACATTTTGTCCAAAGTTTCTTGGCGGCCTTTCCAAATCTTCGGCGGCTTCATCTTTCTCCCACCATTCATCTACGAATAATTCGTCAAATGTTTGGAGTGGCAATTCTTCCAATTCCTCCAATTGTACGGATTCGGATTTGTCCATTAAATTTGTGCCGAAGAATAAAACCAAAATTAAAATCCAAAATTCTTCCATTTTATTTGGACAAAATATCCTCTGAAATTCCAATTAATTTTCTAATTTAAACGGAAAATTCGGTATGAGAAAATTTGCCAATTTCAAAATATCTCTAAAAATTTCTTAAATTTTAAAAAATAATAAATATTTAAATTTTTACAATATAATAAATATTATTTAACTATGAAAATTATTGGAGGTAATAAATGACAGCCCACAATTAATTCCTGACATCTCATAAAAATTTTTCCAAAACCTTTTGAACCATGACCAAATCAATACTCCTGACAATTCGCAAATATTTTCTAAAATAAAATCATTAATAAAAATGGAGATCGATTGTGAATAGTCAAATTAAAAAGTATTTTAAAATAATTTATAATTAGTTGGGCCTGGAGGAAAAACGACATTACACAGATGAAGACAATGTTTTCCGTTGCTTTTCCTCCAATTTTATTTTGCGAATCGGTGCTTTTTTTCTGTGTTGAATGCATCAGAATTTTCCCGGAAAGCCAGTATGAACCAGAATGCACCAGAATTTGTTATTCAAGTTTCCGAAAAGTCAGCATGAACCAGAAGCATTATGAAAAAAAATTCCAGAGAAACCTGAGATTTCGGAATCCGGTTATGGGACTATATAAAAGAATTTTAAAGGATTTTGAAAAACCGGGACCACAATTTCAGTACCAAAAGGTGCCAATAGGCGCCGCCGAGAAAAATTTTGGTAATTTTACTCAATTTTGTTAAAATTCCTCAATATTTTAGCAAAATAAGCATTTTGCTTCGGAATTTAGGAATTTTTTTAAAAAAAATTACGTAAGAGTGGAGGAGTTAGGCGGCGCCTGTCGGCGCCACCGGGGAAAATTTCTACATTAATGATATTTGATAAAAATGAAAGAAAAATTCAAGAAGATGTGATGAATTTATTTCAAAAATTCTTTTTTTTGTGTGCCTGGGAGACACATGTAAAAAAGATTGAAATTTTGTCAAAAAGTTGGCAAGACCACTGCCCGTCCTTGCCAAAAATTAAAAAACCGGGACCTTCGACTTTCGAAATTATTTTCGAAAACAGCCCGTTTTTGTCGAAATCGAAAAGCGTAAGAAAAAAAAACGTCGAAAATCGAAATTTCGATACAGCCCTGCTGCTGATTAAAAGGTGATTGAGACTAGTAGAGACCGAAATTTTGAAAAATCCTGGATCTGGATTCTGGATCTGGATTTCACGAAAGTCTGGATCTGGATTTCTGGACAAAATCCAGATCCAGAAAAAATCCAGATCGTCGTCGACCACATGGATCCAGGTCCTGGATCTGGATTTTTTCAAAATATTTATTTCAGTATAAATATTCACTTGTTTTAATGGTAAACAACTCGTTTAATGGGCAATCAAATCTTTATTCAACTTTTAACCAAATATGAAGTCAAAAATATAAGAACAATTTAGAAATTATAGTTTTTTGTGGAGCCAAGTCGATTTTTAAGGGTGCATTTTTGTGTTTTTATTGCATTATTATTCTTAAAGAATTTTTCCAGAAGAAAATTTTCTCCAAAATCAGTTTAGGGGGCAGTTTTTGTGTTTTACCCGAGACCAGGGCCATATCTAGCCTTGGATTTCGTTGTTGGGGGGTCCCAACTGGAGTCGGCGGTGCCGATAGGCGCCGCCGAGAAAATTTGAATTTTTTGTGGAAATTTTGTCCCTGACATCTCAAAAATTCTTAAATAATAATTTTTTATAAAAATGGCGATCGATTGTTATCGCCATTGCGAATCGGGCTTTGTGACAGTAACTAATATCCCTGGTTCAAATAAAATTAAAAAATTATTTAACCAACAATTTGAGCTAATCATCCATATTTGGCTTTTAATCAGTAAAAAGCGAAAAAATTGGAAAACAATTATTTAGTGCGGTTTTTGCTTCTTTAGATTCCGGATGCCGGACATTTTTGAGTCCGGCATGCCGGATTCTGGACATTTTTGAGTCGGCATGCCGGATCCCGGACATTTTCGAGTCCGGCATGCCGGATCTCCTGGATTCTAGACATTTTTGAGTCGGCATGCTGGATTGTGTACATTTTTGAGTTGGCATGCCGGATCCCGGACATTTTTGAGTCCGGCATGCCGGATCTCAGACAATTTTGAGTCCGGCATGCCGGATGCCGGACATTTTTGAGTCCGGCATGCCGGATTCTGGACATTTTTGAGTCGGCATGCCGGATCCCGGACATTTTCGAGTCCGGCATGCCGTTCTAGACATTTTTGAGTCGGCATGCTGGATTGTGTACATTTTTGAGTTGGCATGCCGGATCCCGGACATTTTTGAGTCCGGCATGCCGGATCTCAGACAATTTTGAGTCCGGCATGCCGGATGCGGACATTTTTGAGTCCGGCATGCCGGATCCCGGACATAAAATTATTTTGCACTGTTGCTAACCAGAAATATAACGCGTGTTTTTACGATTTAATAAAAATATTCAGGTTGTTTGATAACTTTACAAAAAAAAAATCCTGACCAATTTTCTTAAATACGTAAATCTCTAAAAAAAATTTCGATGAGTGCCTTTGGCACGTCTTGACCCCACTTATTCCTTTGATTTTTTTTTAAATTTTGGTTGCAAATCTCACA
>MEIZ01000046.1:86827-98120 GCA_001723225.1 Globodera ellingtonae
CTTAGTGGTGAAATTTTTGTGTTCTCCATATCTAGCTCGTTGGGAGTGGGGGAAAAATTGTTCAAAAATTTCAGGCAATTTTCGAATTTTAAAAAAGTTTTTTTTGTTGAAATTATGCTTTACTTTTAAGAGCAGAGGGAGCTCTGTTTTTAGCAGCTTTGAACCCCAAATTTTAGGGCTCCTCATCCGACATCTTTCACGAGGTTGAGGTGCTGAAGAGCGCACCCTTCGTTATGCCTGGCAACCGCACGGCGCGCCAAGCAGGCTATGAGGCGCACGCGGCCGGCTCACCGTCCGGCGGTGGCCCCTCCGGCGCATCCCTTGGCCGCGCCGGAGGTGGGGGCGGCGGAGCGTGCAAGCCCTGCTGCGCGCCAGGTCCAGCCGGCACGCCGGGACGCCCTGGTCGGCACGGAAAGCCTGGGAAGCCGGGCGCGCCCGGAGTGCCCGGAGCAACCGGCGCCGGACCTGCAATTTGTGAGTTTTTCAAATTGCGACTGTAGCTAACTTTACTCCCAAGGCGAGGCCACCCCACCGCCATGCCCTCGTTGCCCGCAGGGTCCGCCTGGACCGGCCGGAGAGCTGGGGCCGCCCGGAGAGATTGGAAGCGGTGAGAACCTATAAGTTTTAAGATTGAAAAATTTCCAATTTCTAGAGGGATCGTCCGGACGTCCAGGCCCTGAGGGCGTGCCCGGCGAGCAGGGACCAAAAGGAGCGCCGGGACCCCCCGGCGAGAAGGGCCCAGTTGGCCAACCCGGAGAGTAAGTACCGTACACAAAAAGTACCCAATCTTACCGTAACCGACGTCACACTTCAAAACTTGGCATTTTTGAAACGCAGTGATTACAACCAATATTTTCAGGGCCGGCCCACCAGCGCCGAACCAGCCAGTGGTGCCCGGCGAACAAGGACCGCCAGGCCCGTTTTTCTTTTTCTTTTAAATATATTTTTTAAATTTTCAGGAGAGCAAGGCCCGCACGGGCCACCGGGACCGCCTGGGCATGCGGGTTCGTCTGGCAAGCCCGGAGCGCCTGGACCTAAAGGTAAAAGAATATCAGGAGGATCGTGACAAACTTTTTGAAAATTTGAATGTTTTAAGGCCCCGTCGGACCAGAGGGCGCGCCTGGGCCAGAAGGCGCGCCAGGCCCCCTGGGACCGCTTGGACAGCTGGGCGGCTCCGGCTTCAAGGGAATTTGCCCCAAATACTGTGCCATCGACGGCGGCGTGTTCTTCGAGGACGGCACGCGCCGCTGAATCCGATTACAGAATTATATGGTCAGAGTGGCAAAAATAGGGGATTCGAATAACGTTTATTCAAAGTGTTTAAATTTGGTGGATTTTATGTGCCAAGTCTTGGCTTATCCAAAGTAAACGGAATACAATTGAGCAATGTCTTAGACGCAAATGCCAGAAATTTTGTCGGAAAATAAATTCCAAGGAAAAAAAAGCTTAGAAGAGTATTTTAGTCTAATCGATTTCTTAGCGGTTAGTGCATGATACCCGGTACACGGGGGTTGGATCCGGGGGGTTAAGCACCCCTAATCCGCTATCCGGACGGATATCCGGGTATAACTTACTATTCGGTATCGGTATCCGGGTGTCAAGGTACCAGTCGAACCGGATACGTGGACCCGGATAATATACGGTTTTGTCTAACCGTACCCTTAGGCATACATAACTCGCTAGTAAGGTATAAATTATTTTAAAAAATATTTTTTTTGGCTATTCACAATCGATCGCCGTTTTCATAAAATCATGATTATTATAGGAAAATATTTATGAGATGTCAGAAAATATTGATTTGTGTGAGATAATTATTATAGAAATATGATTATAGGAATTCCCATTTCAATTGTAGGCTGTCATTATTACTTACAATCACTTCAAAACTAATAATATTTTATGTAGATTTTGTAAATTTATTATTCTTAAAATTTAAAAATGAATTAATTTCATATAAATGTCCCTAAATTCAGAGGTTGCTTTCTGAGTGACTACAACAAATTTTTTATTATTTGCATTTATTTGGGCTAAAAAAATTCAGCATTTTAGTTATTTTATTTCATTACCAAATATTCTCATATAAATCGCAACAATTATCCTAAGATGAATGAATTTTGGATTTTAATTTTACTAGCATTTTTTGCAACAAATTCACTCGAAAAAGCCGAATCCGCAAAAGTAAAATTGGAGGAAACGCCACTCAAAACATTTAATGAAATATTCGGAGAAGGCTGGTGGGACAAAGATGAAGCCGAAGATTTGAAAATGCCGCCAACAAACTTTGGACAAAATGTCCATCACCAAATCGACCGACAGAACACCCAACTTGGACAAATTGAACCCAATTCAACTGATCAGAATTCTCCTCTTAAAAAGTCTGATCACTCTGAGAATGCCAAAAATGGCGAAGAAATGAATTCAAACGAAAAACATAAAATTGTTGCCAAATTCCACGCAATAAAAGACGAATTTAAGAAAATAGGAAAATATTCGGCAAAAGAATGGTATCAAATTGGCAATAAAATTGCTTTACATTTAAAAGTCTATCGCGCAAAAATATATAAATGGAAAAAAGAATTTGGCTTAAATCAAAATACCCCAAAAAATAAGCGACAAAATTTGATAGTGAAATTTGATCAAATGAAAGCCGAGTTAAAGCGGGCCTGATTCAAAAGTTCATATAAAAATGAATTAGATAAAACTGTCGCAAAAGAGTTGGGCCTCAGTTTTGTAACAATTTACAAATGGAAACAAAAACTTGGCCAACCCGGTGAGTATTTTGAGCTCTATTTATTTAATTACTTAAAATTTTTTTACAGCAGCCAATAAATACGCCCATAACAAACAAAAAGAATTGATGAACCGTTATTATGAAATTAAGGACAAAACCCCTAAAATTAGTGATGAGAAAATTGCCAAAATGTTGAAAATTGTAAGAAGCACATTGTTTAGATGGAAAAAGCAATTTAAACGACATCAATTTCAACCAAATTCTGTCAATGTTGGCCATTCTGTGCAAGAAAATGCCGCGGCAAATGTTCAGGGAATTGATAAATCGAATGCGGGAAGTATTTAAATGGGCAATCTTTTGTAAAAATGTTTTGGCATTTAATGATTTTAATATTTTTTGACATATAAATTTTAAAATTATACCAATCGACTTCCTCTAAGCCTAACGCACGAATCTGAAAAACTTTGCGCGAAAACTTGGACAAAACCATCGGGGGGCCTTTTGGTCAAAATTTGTGCAAATATTTTGGTAAAAATTAATTGTCTTGTCGAAAATTGATTGTCCTTGATCAGCGACCTCGATAACTCCCGATACTTCTCAAAATTGCAAAAACCCGGGTGGACATTTCCGCTGTGCCATTTTTAAATTTTATTATTTTTTTGCAAATTTACAGTATTTTTAATAATGAACACCATTAAATATGCATTTTCAAAACAATACCTTCCAGAAAAAGACGAAAAATTTAGATTTTTCTGTAGCAAAAAATGGGCATTTGCCTGAAAACAGCCCTAGTACAAATAATTTGTGATAAACGTAATTTTCCTTTTTGTTATACTGCAGACTCTCAGATCAACTAATTTGTAAGCGCAAACGGCTTCTAAGAAATGGCATCGAGGGGTCCGAAAAATGGCCTTGTAATGGCATCCATTTTTCGCAACCAAAACGCAGAAAACCAATAAAAATCTGATTTATTGAATGTAACCGTACTTTCTCATTAGCTTTTGCATTTCAAGAGGCGACAGAAAAAAATCGTCCGCTGAGATGAAAATTCAACACAAAGATTTCCTTTGATTTTTTTTTTGGTACGGACTGAATAAACTTCTGATCTTCAATTGGAGGGTCGGGAAATTATTTAGAAATTTTTTCAACATTGAACAAAATTATGAATTTTTGAAACAATCAGTGAATTCGTCCACCCAAAAAAATGAAATTTCAAAAAAATGAATTGTCATCAAAAAATTATTTTTTAAAAAATAACTTCCCGGTGCCCAAACTACATTGGCGCCGACAAACGGCATACCAAATTCTAACAACAAATTCAATTTACCCAAGTTTATTCGTAATCGAAATGGTAAATTTTGAGATTATGGTGCAAATATAAGAGCCTTTCCGCGTTTGCAGGACGCGAGCTCTTCCTCAGATCATTCAAACGCGAGCTCTTCCTCAGATCATTCAATAAGTCCGGCCGTCGCGGAAGACGCTCACTTTCAGCATTTTATATCCTTTGATTGTTCCCAGTTCTGGTGCCTTAACTTATTCAATTCTAATGGTTGTGTTCCAAATGTAAAATTAAATGTGTTGTTGGAGCTCCCGGTGGGTAATCTTTGCAGACTCACCGTTGGAAGAACATCCGTTCGCCAGTTTTATTACCGGTTGAACTACAGTAACCCCGCCTATGTGGCCTATACGGTGACGCTGGAACAGTTTCACAAGCATCAGACGGCAATCCTCGCGTATGATTTTATTAAACGCCAAATAAAAGACCGGAGGCAATCCTTGGGATAAACAAGATAGTTAAATAAAAACAAGACAGAATTGCCGATACCATGAACGTGTAACCTAAATCAAAAAAAAAATCAAGAATTTGTTAAGTGTTTTTGACCAAGCAAAGTCGGCAAGGGTGATCATCCATTGGTGGACTTCGTTGCTTTGCATATAAACGTAAAGAAAGCCGGTCAAAGTATTGATCAAGGAAACCAAAAACACTTGGGTAAAGATCTAAACTAAGATAAATATTTACAAAGTGATCAAGGATCAGTTTAAAAGTGATCAAAAACAGCGACCCGAATTTGCACTGCGTCCATTTCGGAAAGGACAGCGCCAAACTGTCGGCGGTTCTTTCGAACGTCGTAAAAAAGTTTGGCGGCAAATATCAGATAGATAAGCGGGCTCAGAAATGCCAGGACAGTGTTATGCACTTTGAACAGCCAGGGTTCGTACTTTTTAATCAAAATTATTTATTTTGTTTAAATCTATTTTTTATCATTTTAAAAAACCTTTTGCGTTTCTTTTAGCGTCTTATAAAATCGGGAAAGAAGATCACCTCGTGTTGATCATCACCGGTGCTATAGCCAACAAATGGGTAGAAGAACCAGCCAAAGTAAATGCTGTTGTATGTAGCGGGCTTTAAGAACAAAACCCAATAGAGGGCGTAAAGGGAGCAGCCGGTGATCCAAAGCGATGTGCGGGGGCCCGAGAACAAAATGTGCGAGAAACGGGGGGAGACGAGATCGAGACAGCGATTGAATGCCAACATCTTTAAGCCATAGACATTAAATTCAATTTACCCCATTCCATTAAAGCGTTGACAACTATACCAAATCAGCAGTAGTTTCGGCACTCCAGAAAGCTTAAAATAAGAAAATAAAAGGTTATTTCACAAAAAGTTTTTAACCTGACACTGCTAACCCCACAAAATACATCAGTGTCGGATAGGAGCAGAAAACGGCACCGCGCAGATTGGCCCAACCGCAGAAAAAGCCGGGAGCCCACAATATAGCCAGATCAGTCATGCCGATGTAGAAGAGCAACTTGTAGCAGGAGTTGTCCCGCGTATGCTTCCATATGGAGTAAATGCACGGCACGTACAGAACCTTCATTGATCAATTAAATGATTAGGCCACCATGTAGATCATCTCACATAATAAATGGCACACAACACGCAAATTGCGATTGACTCCGGCACAAACTGCCGACGCTCCAGCGGAATCGAGTCAATTTCCAGCCCCGTGCAGTTGTACAGCCGTTCGTACTCGGCATGACGGAACAACAACATCTCCATCACTAAATTTAATAATTTCAACAAGAATGAAAGATAAAATATGAAAACTTGTGGCAAAAGTGCTAGTACATTTCGAAAACGTGTGAATGATTATTTTCAATTAGCATTTTAAGCAACTCTTGCTCCGTTGCCATGTTTACATTTTTTTATATGAATGATTCCGAGCCGTAAAATATATTTAAAATTTAACAAATGCACGCAATGCGAAACCGACGACTTTGCCCTTTACAAATAAAACATTTACCTTCAGTCACATTTTGCGTGACTCTTTTTAATTAAACGGGCAAAAAGCGACAAAACTAATTCGACAAGTTACAATAATACAATAATCATTCATATAAAAATGAGCGGAGAAGAAACATCGTATAACCCAATGTGAAATTAATTTTGTCCTCTGATGAGGTTGTTACAAGATGGCTGAGCAAACTTAAATGGTCGAAGACATACCGAATTTCGTACAGATTAAATAAATTGAAAACGGAGGAAAATCGTTCTAAAACAGAGTGCGTATCTGTCCTTTTATTGATGATTTGTCCTTTTTTGAGGTACCCCAATCTTTAAAATTTTAAATGTCCTTTTTTTAAAGATTGGTACTTTAATTGGGGTGCACGTCCTTTTTTGTCCTTTATTTGAGATTTCTGGAGTTTTTTGAAGAATTTTTGTTTAAATATTGAATAATCTTTAGACAGATTGCCAAATTTGTTAATTTTGAAGCATTTTTCGCATTCTTTTTTCAATTTTCGCTTAAAAAATGTCCAAAATTTCTTATTAACGCGCCATATTTTTCATTTTCGTTTCGGAATTGATGTTTTTAGGGAAAATAAAAATAAAGGCGCAGAAGGTAACTAAAAATCCCATCCCTGGTAACAATATTTGTTCATTTTTATCCAAATTCTATTGTACTGATTTTCAGGATAATTCTAATTTTTGGACGAAATCTCTTAACAAATTGAGTCGAAAATCCAAAAATTTTCCCGGCGGCGCCTCGGCACGGCCGGCCCTTCCCATTTCTAATAGTCTAAAAAAATACGGCCATTTTTTAAATTTTGGTTTCTAATTCCTTACCAAATTGAGTCAATAATTCAAAAATTTTCTCGGCGGCGCCTATCGGCACCGCCGACCCCCTCGCAAAAAAAAAAATTGCATCGAAAATCGGCAAAATTTTCGAAAATCCAAGGAGCAATTTTCAACTCCCAAATGTTGAGGAAAGCAAAAGCATTCATTGCATGTCTCTGTAAGTCAATCCTAAATGTGTCCTTGAGGACATGCTCCTTCTGGAAATTTGGTGACGTGACGAGCCAAAGGGTGACAAATTCGATAAAGTTCAAAATTTAAATTTGTTTATTTGCTTTTGAACCCACTTCAACTGATCAGAATTCTCCTCTTAAAGAGGCTGACACTCTGGACAAATTGAACCCAATTCAATTGATCAGAATCCTCCTCTCACAGAGTCTGATCACTCTGGACAAATTGAACCCAATTCAACTGATCAGAATTCTCCTCTTAAAAAGTCTGATCAGTTTGAACCAAAATAGCGAAGAACAGAACGAATTAATCAAGAAAGGTCATAAGAGCCTTGCCATCTTTAGGGGTGTAAAAAAAGTCTCGATTTTAAAAACTCGAGACTGTTTTTTATGGCCTGTTTACAACATTACCGGGGGAGACTGACAACTTAAAAGCTTTTTCTTTGATCAAGTTGGCGTCCGCGCCATTCGAAAATTAAAATTGATTGACATCAGAAAAAACGGAACTAAAACAAATGACAATTTGTACCGATTGTGGAATTTAGGTATGCAGTCGAAAGGAGCACAGAATTTATTTTTGGGCTTTTTGCCTTTTTATTTCACATTGCTTTTCGATGGGTGCTGATCGGTTACAGTCCCTGCAATAAGCGCCTACATATGTAGAAGCTCCAAATAAAGCTAAAAATGGATTTTTGTGCTTATTTTTAATTAGCAAATATCAGAAAAATAGGCATTTATAGTCGCTAATAATAAATAGTATTTACGTCTAGGCCGCCGGGCGCGTCTGGCAATTTAAAAAGTCTCATTTTAATCTGTTTTATTCACAACCGATCCCTCGATTTTTTATAAAATGAAGATTATTATAGTTTAATTGATCGTCATTTTATAAAATTGTCATTGTTTGTAGGAATTTAATGTTTATGAGATGTCAATATATTGATTTAAAGAATATGATTGCCCATTTCAGTGGCCTATCATTTATTACTTACAATATTTTTGCTTAATGATATTTATTTTTAGGCGTAGAAATTCCTGAGGGTTTTGTGAATATAATTATAATTCAAAATTTAAGAAGAGAGCAAGAAATTTAAATAAAATAAATTTCCACATCGAATTTTGATAATTATAAAATTAATTGAATTTCAATAATGCCCCAAATTCAGAGGTTAATTTGCCCAATCATGGGCAATTTTTGTATTTTAATTGTGATCTCATTCTTTGCAATAAATTCACTCGACAAAACCGAATCCGTACAATTGGAAGAATTGTCACTTCAAACATTTGACGAATTATTCGTAGATGAATGGTGGGACCAAGATGAAGCCGCCGAAGATTTGGAAAGGCCGCCAACAATCTTTGGACAAAATGTCCATCACCAAATCGACCGACAGAACACCCAACTTGGACAAATTGAACCCAATTCAACTGATCAGCTTGGACAAATTGAACCCAATTCAACTGATCAGAATCCTCCTCTCACAGAGTCTGATCACTCTGATGATGCCAAAAATAGTAAAGAACAAAACAAAATTATAGAAAAAATTACTTCAAATGAAAAACGTAAAATTGTCGAAGAATTCCATGCAATAAAAAACGAATTTAAGCAAAAAGGAAAAAATTCGAAAAAAGAATGGATTCAAATTGATGAGAAAATTGCAAAACATTTAAAAGTCAATCGCTCAAAAATATATGAATGGAAAAAAGAATTTGGCCTAAGCCAAAAGTTCTATGAAAAAGAAGAACGTAAACATTTGGTAGAGAAATTTGATCAAAGAAAAGCCGAGTTAAAGCGGGACGGACTCAAAAACTCTTATCTCAATCAAATAAATGAAACAGTCGCAAAAGAGTTGGGCCTTAGTTTTATGACAATTTACAGGTGGAAACGAAAACTTGGCCAAACCAGTGAGTATTTTGAGTCCATTTTATTTTTTATTTATATTAATTAAAAATTCTTTTACAGCACCAAAACTTAAATACTCTCACAGCGAACAAAAAGAATTGATGAAGCGTTATTATGAGATTAAAGACCAAAACCCTAAAATTAGTGATGAGAAAATTGCAAATATATTGAAAATTGGAAAAAACACTTTGGTTAGATGGAAAAAGCAATTTGAACGAAAGCAATTTCATTCAAATTCTGTCGATGGACATTCTGTGGAAAAGAATGCTGTTCAGGAAATTGAGAACTCGGGAAGTATTTAGAATTTTGGCGGATATTTAGGCACAAATATGGCACCCATTTTTGAAGAATTTAAAAATATATTATATATGTTCAACAAAATTTTATCCCAGTACCTAATTTATTAGTTTCTTTGTTTTAAATGTTAGGTCCGAGGGGTTCTGTTGACCCTTTTGCCGATCAATAACGGATAGGAAATGTTTATTGGTCACGGAGCAAATAATGGTGCGGAGGGGAAGTTGAGGACCCGGGAAGAGGGAAATGACCCCCTTTTATTGGCGACAATAGATAGCTGATATTTTGTTCGGGTCCGGGCGGCGTCCATTTTTGTTGATGATTTGACCAAGATATTTGATCTCAGCTCGGAAAAATGAACACTTTTCCACCTTTATCCGGAACCCTCATTCTTAAAATCGCTCGAATACACACTCCAAATGTTTGGTGTGATCGGTACGGTAAAGCTTTGCCTGACGACAATTACGTCGTCCAGATACGCTGTCGCGAAGTCAAGGCCAGCTAACATCTGATCAATTATTGATTGGAAAATTCCGGGTGCTGACTTTACATCGAAGGGAAGTCTTTTCACTTCGTAATTTCCACGGTGAGTCGCAATTCCACAGAGCTTTTTGGATTCATTGACCAGCTCTACCTGCAGATACGCGTCCCTGAGATCTATTTGTGAGAAATATTTCCCGCCATTTAAGGTAGAGAAAATGTGTTCAGGTAACGCTAGCGGGTCTTGTAGCGCCGCATTTAGCCCTGTTGATTTAAAAGTCAATCGCTCAAAAAATAGAAATGAAAGCATTAAAAGGAAAAAAATAGCGAAAAATTTAAAAGAGAAATTTGATCAGATGAAAGCCGAGTTTCTCGAGTTGATGCCGAGACTGTCGTGCAGCACTATTTTGTTCACCCACTGATTTGATTTTTGTTCAACATTTGTTATGTATCTGCAAATGTTTACTGCTAACAAGGAATTAAAGATCTAAAACATTATATTTATCAATTTTCTAAAAGCATTTTGCAACAAACCAATTTTTGTTCTCCCTTACTTTACGGTCGTTTAAAGAAATATATAAATTTCAAATAAACATAAAAGTTACGGATTTTAGACTGCCAAAATTTTTAATATACCAAATTCCTTAACATCTCTCCAAATTGAAATCAATAATACCTGACTTTAATGCTGCTGTTTGGGAACAATCTGTGCCGTGTGCACGCGTCCATTTTGGTCTCGTAAACGTACGATGTCACCGGGTTGAGCTTAAATTACAAATTAATTATTTGTTTTAATTAAATTGATCGCAACAAAACGCCGTTTGCAGAATCTGAACTAAAATTGGCTAATACAATTTTAAATCAGAAATTCACGCTAAAATTCAAACAAAAATTCGTCTCAATAAAATAAAAGCAATTTAAACGAAAGCAATTGCATCCAAATTCTGTCGATGGACATTCTGTGGAAGAGAATGCCGCGGCAAATGTTCAGGAAATTGTGCCCTCGAATTCGGGAAGTATTTAGAATTTTGGCGGATATTTAGGCACAAATATGACACCCATTTTTGAAGAATTTAAAAATATATTATATATGTTCAACAAAATTTTTATCCCAGTACCTAATTTATTAGTTTCTTTGTTTTTAAACTTTAGTGCAAAAAGAGATGTACTCAGTTTGAATATTTTTGGTCCATAAATTCCAGTTCGTCCTCCTCATTAATTTCGAGGCTCACTCGGACCTTCGTTTTCATCGAGAAGTCTGAAACTAAGAAATATAAAAATTAAAAATGAGCGTGGTGTGAAATCTGGAATTCCTGGAGTGTTATAGGCATAAAATGCGGCAAATTTCATTTCATCCTCCCCCTCCTTTCCGCCCTCCACCTCGGGAACAGTTCAACACGCCGCGATGGTCGACTCGCCGACGGTACGATTGACTCGCTGCTAGGGAGAGTGCTAGCAAGGGTGCTAGCAAGGGTTCTAGGAAGGGTGCTATGGAGGGTGCTAGGGAAGGTGCTAGGGAGGGTGCTAGGAGGGTGCTAGGAAGCGTTCTAGGAAGGGTGCTATGGAGGGTGCTAGGGAGGGTG
>MEIZ01000046.1:104705-114825 GCA_001723225.1 Globodera ellingtonae
TCCGTATTCCGTGAAAAACCCTGTAACTCTCAAAATTCTGATTCTGCATTCCGTGATTTTGGGGGGATTATTCGGTTCGTGATTTTGGGGTGATTCCGTAGTCCGTGATTTTGGGGATTCGGTTCGTGATTTTGGGGGGATTCCGTATTCCGTGACTTGAGTGATTCCGTGTTCCGTGATTTTGGGCAATGATTCCGTTTCGGTGATTTTGGCTAATTTCGTATTCCGTGAATTTTTTGGTGATTTCGTATTCCGTGCAAAAAGTACAATTTTGTGCTTTCCCGGCTTCACCACCACCGGAGTTTGTACACTAAGAAAACCAATCAGAGTTCATCATACCAGTATGGCCGTGCCGTTTCCGCATTTATGTTTACGCACCCGACTTGATTGGGCAAATGCTGATTGGTGACTCACTGCTCGCCGGTAAGGTGGAATAGTGCTTAGGTATGTTACGTCTAATTTTGTAAATTGATTACTTCAGAAATTAACCGGTAATTTTTGGAAATGCTAAAATTTGAAAGTCTATAACTTTTTTTAAACTCAACCAAATCAAACAAACAAGATGCACTCGAAAACTCTAAGATTTTAAATAAAAAGCTTTTTTAAATCAAAACAATCTTTAAAGGTTAATTGAATAAAGGGTGCAGCACTCTGGCCCGCCCCGGATCGGACCCAGAGACTATAAAAGCTTAACACCTCCACGGTTATGCATTCCTTTTTCACCCGACGTTCCCAATGAACGAAGCTTCCGATCGCCACCGCTTTCAACAATCCCAAAATCTCGGAATACGGAACATTACGCAAAATTACGGAATACGAAATTCATCAAATCACGCAATACGGAATCATTATCCAAAATCATGGAATACAAAATCACCAAAAATTTCGGAATTATCCAAAATCACGGAATACAAAATCACCCAAAATCTGGGAATACGGAATCATTACCCAAAATTACGGAATAGAAATTCATCAAATCACGCAATACGGAATAATTATCCAAAATCATGGAATACAAAAGCACCAAAAATCTCGGAATTATCCAAAATCATGTAATACAAAATCACCAAAAATCTCGGAATTATCCTAAATCCAGGAGGGGCCCCTTTTTACGACAAATATTTGTTTTGTTTGATTTGGTTGAGTCTACAAATTAGAAACCCATTTGCAAGTGAATTTTTAAATTAGTAATTAAGTTATAGTCATTTTACGAAAAAATTAATTTTTTCTTCGCACAATTTTTTGAAATAAAATTTAAAAAAACGCTACATAGATAAATAGGTAATTAGAAATCAAGAAAAAACTGAATTTGTTGAAAATTATATTGCCCATCATTTCATTCAAATACTTCCCGAGTGCACAATTTGCTGAACATTTGAGCCGGTATGTCCATCGACATAATTTGGTTGAAATTGCTGTCGTTTAAATTGTCTCTTCCAAATAACCAAAGTGCGGCTTCCAATTTTTATCATTTTGGCAATGTCCACATCTCTAATTTTTGGATTTTGGTCCTTAATTTCATAATAAAGTTTCATCAATTCCATTTGTTCGCTGTGGGAGTGTTTATTTGGTTCTGTAAAAGAATTTTTAATTAATATAATTAAATAATAAAATTGGGCCCGAAATACTCACTGGTTTGGCCAAGTTTCTTTTTCCAATTGTAAATTGTTACCAAACTGAGGCCCAACTCTTTTGCGACAGTTTTATCAATTTCTTGATCATAAGAGTTTTTGAATCCGTCCCGCTTTAACTCGGCTTTTCTCTGATCAAATTTCTCTATCAAATGTTTACGTTCTTCTTTTTCATATAATACTTTTCGACTTAGGCCAAATTCTTTTTTCCATTTATATATTTTTGCGCGATTGACTTTTAAATGTTTAGCAATTATCTCATCATTTTGAACCCATTCTTTTGTTGAATGTTTTCCGTTTTGCTTAAATTCGTCTTTCATTGCGTGGAATTTGTTGATAATTTTACGTTTTCGCTTATCTTCAGCAATATTTTCGTTCTGTTCATCACCATTTTTGACATTTATCAGAGTGATCAGACTCTATGAGAGAAGGATTCTGATCAGTTGGATTGAGTTCAACTTGTCCAGAGTGATCAGACTCTGTGAGAGAAGGATTCTGATCAGTTGAATTGGGTTCAATTTGTCCAAGGCGGAGGGTCTCTCGGTCGATTTGGTGATGGACATTTTGTCCAAAGTTTGTTGGCGGCGGCCTTTTCAAATCTTCGGCTTCATCTTTGTCCCACCATTCATCTACGAATAATTCGTCAAATGTTTGGAGTGGCAATTCCTCCAATTTCTCCAATTGTACGGATTCGGTTTTGTCCAGTGAATTTGTTACAAAGAATGCCACCAATATTAAAATCCAAAACTCTTCCATTTTATTTGGGTAAAAACAATTTCTGAATTTACAATCTAATTTTAAAAATTAAATCCAAAATTGTAAAAATTATCAAAAATTTTGTGTTAAAGAATTTTTCGCAAAGATTTTAAAGAATAATAATATTCACAAAATGAAATAAAATAAAAAAATGGTGAATTTTTTGCCCAAATAAATAGAAGTCACTCAGAAAATCAATAAGGCCTAACATTTCCATATTTTTGCCAAGCCTAAAATTATTAATCAAAATTGGAGGAAATGGTGACAATTTCCGGTAGCTTTATTAGAGACCGGATGATCCGAATTCCCTGATTTGGCTAATTTCGTGTCCCGTAATAATTTTTTAAAGTGTTTCCGTTTTTAAAAATATTTTTGATGGTAAAGTAGGATTGGACAAACCCGGGTTATCCGGGGACCGGTATTCGGGTGTTTTTGGAAATTTTTGGGGTAAAATTATCCGGGTCTTGGACCAACCCCAGCCAAATTACCCGGTATCCGGGCGGATATCCGGGTGTTTTTGAGCTATCCGGTATCCGGGGGACCCGGATAATATCCGGTTTTGTCCAACCCTAGTAATCAGATCAAATTTTCATTTTTTGCCCTGCAAAATTGGGTGAATTTATAAATATAATTTTGTTCAAAGGCTAATGATTTAATAATTTTAGTGCCATAAAATGCAGAAAAATTAGAGCAATTTTTGTTATTTTAAGAAATGAAATTCTAAAGTTATAGCCAATTATCAAGAATTTACAAATTTTCGCTGATATTTTTGGAGAATTCTTCGCCTTTCGACAAGTCTTTTGGTGTTTTTCTATTGTGACGAGAAATCCACAAATAATTTTTTTTAACAAATTATGAATTTAAAAAAAATAATTTATGATTGCTCAGTGAAGACATTGCTAAATTTTTATGGTAAAAATTTTTATGAACTAAATTTTCTTCATCCCGGACGAGGGGTCGTTGAGGAACCCTACTTAAAATTAATAACTATCAAAAACAGGGAAATTGTGGAAAAAATGTTACAATCAGGGGGACAAATAAACGCTTGTAAGATATTTAAAAATTAAAAAAGTTCAGAATTTTTGTACAAAAAAAGTTCAGAATTTTTGTACAAAAGTAATAAGCGTTTGTTACGTTAAAAAAAATTAATTAATTCGCAAAATCCTGAAAAGTTCATTGAAACTTAATAATTTTTTTAGCAATTTAATTTATTAAATAAAGTTAAAATGTTGGAAATGTGGTTAACAGGATAGGGTATTAAAATTTTTGTCTAAATAATATAATCGATGAATTTATTAATGTTTTTTTTCTAATTTTTTGTGAGAAATTGCGCAAAAATTTCCATTATTTATAAAAATTGCCTCCCGCCGAACTCTCCTCACTCTCCCTCTCTCAAGGCGAGTTTTGAGCTGTCTTTGCAGAGAAAATTTTACCAAAAAAAAAACCTTTCGATTGTTTTTGAGAGAAAACCCGTTTTTTCCCCCAATTTTGTAAACCCGATCATCAAACATTTTTTTGTTAATTATAATTAATTACGGACCGGGGACGGGACGGGACGGCGGCGGACGCCTAAAATTGTGCGCGCCAAATTTTGTGTATGAGCAACGATGCGACGGTGGCGAGAAGAGTGAGGGGGGAGGCG
Source organism: Globodera ellingtonae (assembly GCA_001723225.1). Taxonomy (NCBI): domain Eukaryota; kingdom Metazoa; phylum Nematoda; class Chromadorea; order Rhabditida; family Heteroderidae; genus Globodera; species Globodera ellingtonae. The sequence goes on from MEIZ01000046.1 coordinate 108,735, forward strand.
CGGGTTGGCCGACGAACAAATTTTGTGTTTGGCCCAGCCATATTTATTTGCGTTTTATCGACATAAACCACCGGACAAGGGCCTATTTTAATTCAATTTTACAACAAAAAAAAATTTTGAAAATTTTTACCAATTTTTCCGTTAAATTCACCCTTTTTGGATTGGGTTTTTAATTATTAGGGCGGGATTTATATGTACCAAATATGGTCATAATATGCATTATATGCTCCAAATCCTTAAAATAGCGAATTTCGTTTTTTATTCCATTTTGTTTAAAAAAAATTTTAGTCAAAAAATGCCAATGTGCAATTTATGCTTCAATCAAAACATCGCTTTAATGAAACTTGAAAATAGGGCTCTCGGCTTGTTTGTCACAAATTGATAAAATACCAAAAAATATGTCCTTCACAAACACCAACACATTTCTGTTGCTGGCGATGGTTGTGCTGCTGAGCCTGCTTGAACAACACGCCCACGCGGGAAAAGGAGCTGAGGTATATAGTGAGAGAACAAACCTTTGTTTTAGCCAAAAACATTTTTTTTAATTTATTGAAAAAAACCAGAAATTTGGCATTTTTGACCACTCTAATTTTCTTGAGAGTTTTGTGCATGTTTTTCGGGAACCAAAAATGTTCAGGATTGGGAAATGAAATGGATTTTGTCTGGAAACGCAAAAATACTGTTACACACGGGCTACCGTAACAACAAATACCGTAACAAATAATGGGTATTGCGCATTATTTATGTTGCCGGTGCAAAAATTTATTTTTAACAAAAATTTAAATTTTTATTGCTTCTAGCGCATCGTTGTCATGTACAAGGGCAAAAGTTACGATGTGACGGAATTTAAGAACAAACATCCGGGCGGGCCAAAAGTGTTGGAGGCAGTCAATGGCAAAGACGTGGAGGAGGTAAGTAAAACGCTTTCGGTGGCATTTTTCTTTTTAAAAATTTTCGGTTTCGGGAAGAAATATTTGGCTCAAACAAAAAGGTTTAATGAATAAGCCACATTTGCATTTAATAATTTAAACAACCAAAAGCACCAAAATTATGTTTCAAGCCTTTTACTAGACTTAGCCGGGACCAAAACTGGTACTGAAATTTCAATTTTTCTGATTTTGGTACTGAAATTTTGGTCACGGTTTCCCAAAATTCCTTCAAAACTTCCTTATAATGAATGGCCCCTGTTTTTTACCAATCATTTGTTTCTCTAGTACCAACACTTTTCAGTGCCCATTAAAATGTGGCATTTTTCAGTGCAAAAATTTTTAAGTAAAAAGGTGCAATGTTTAAAATAGGGTTGGTCCCCGACCCCTCGGGGGCAGAAAAAGTCGGGGTCGGGGTTTTCGTCCCCGACCAAAAAAGTCGGGGACGAAAACCCCGACTAAAAAAACTCGGGGTTCGGGGACGGGGACCTTTTGTGGTTTCGAGTATGCTAAGTATGTATTCGACTTCAAAGCTAAGCTCAGATGCTTAGGCTTAGATCTAACCTAGTAGACCCCGGACTGTGATGGCAGATTTTTCGTAGTCGAAAAAATGCTGAATTTTTGATGGAATTTATTAAGAAAAATAGTCAAAAAAATGCATCGCGGAAGGACGAAAAAATGATCAGGAAAAAAATTAGAAAAATATGTTTTCAAATATTGAACTTTTCCGAATTCCGGATGTGGGTGGTGCTCAGTTAACCAACCAGACCGGCTTTCTTCGTCCAAGTTTATTGAGAAAATAAAAATTAAATTTTTGCTGCACTTATTAAACACCTCAAATTTATGTCAAAATAAATGTTTTATCAAATTTTGAACGTTTTAAAGTTTGTTCTTAATTAACGGTACCCGGGAAAACTTTTTTATAATATGTTAAACAATATTTGTTAAGAAAACTGGTCCAAAAATAACGAAGTTTTAGTATCTGTTGGGCAAGACGGGCGTGAAGCTGCCGGAGCGCCTGGTGCAGCACAAACATGCACAGGTTGTTTTCGACAAAGTGTTGCCCAGCTTCTTAATCAAGGTGAGGGAATGATGCAAATGCAATTCTTATAAATCTTGATTATTTTTGAAAAAATCAAATATTTTTTGATGATTGAAATTTTTATTGAATTTTGAGTTAATGCTAAAAAGGTAATTTTGTTGAGAATAATTCTTTATCTTGTTTTTGTAAATTAACTTTATTTTATTTTATTTTTTTGTCTACTTTCTTTTAATTTAAGCCTTAGACGAACTGACATATCGGCAAGCGCAAAAAGTTATTTGAATTTAATGGGTGAATGATGAGTGACAAATGTTAGACAGATACTATTTAGTAAAGTGTAACATTTATTATGTGTTAATCATTAAATAATCAACAAATTGTTTATTTAAAATATAATCTTCCTTATAAAATTTATGATTCTACATGGAAAAAATGCTGTGAACGGACAATTGGGCACCGGTGACTTCAACAAAAATAGCGGACAATTGGGCACCAAATTTTCGGACAATTGAGCCTCAACAAAAATAGCGGACAATTGGGCACCAAATTTTCGGACATTTGAGCCTCAACAAAATAGCGGACAATTGGGCACCAAATTTTTGGACAATTGAGCCTCAACAAAAATAACGGACAATTGAGCACCAAATTTTCGGACAATTGAGCCTCAACAAAAATAACGGACAATTGGGCACCAAATTTTCGGACAATTGAGCCTCAACAAAAATAGCGGACAATTGGGTACCAACTAGCGGACAATTGGGTAGCAAAATTTCAAACAATTGGGCTTCAACAAAGCGGACAATTAGGCATCAACAAAGCGGACAATTAGGCAGCAACAACGGACAATTAGGCACCAACACTTCGTACAATTGGGCACAAAAAAATCGGGCAATTCGGCACCAAAGTTCGGACATTTGGTACCGAGGTCAGTAAAATTTGTCCAAATTTTGGTATTGTTCGACGAAGACAGTTTTGATTTATTTAACCGGCTTAAATTCAAACAATGAGATTTAAATATTATTCGTCTTTTGTTCGGACCAAGACGGGCTAAGATGCGTTAAAACCTTGTTTTTAAACATTTGTCTAAAATATAAAAAAATTCCCCGTTCCCTCGGGGGTTCAAACTAGAGTGCGGCAAAACCGGATTTGCGCATCCCGCTGCGGATTACAAATTAAAATCTCGTGCGGGATCGGATTTACGGGATTAATCCCGCAAATCCCGCAATCCCGCAAATCCCGCATTTTAAATTTGCGGGATCCCGCGCGGGATTGCGGGATTTTTTAATTTTACCAAAAAAATCAAAACTCCTTTCAAACTGGACCGAATTGTTCAATTTGTATCATTTGAAGCTCTTTTATCCAGGACTACTTGAACTAGGCAAAAAAACCGGGACCGGGACTTTTAGATTTCAAAAAGTCCCGTCCCGACCGGGACCGGGACCTGAAAAAACCGGGAAATCCCGTCCCGGTCACGGTACCGGTCCCGTCCAACTCTACTTATGATACTCCACTTGTGTAATTTGTGAGCATCGAGTTTTTTAAAAGAAAGATTTGGCAAAACGTCAATGCTAATTTTGAATAAACTAGCATTATTCACTAACAATTTTCAATCCCGCAAATTCCGCACCTAAATTGCGGATCCCGCTGCGGGATTGCAATTCAAAATCGCGCTGGGACTACCTTTTTTCGCATTTTTACTGCATTTTTGTTGTGATTTTTTTTGAGAATTCTGGGCAACGGGTGGGTCGGTGGTGCCGATAGGCTCCGCCAAGAAAAATTTCGGATTTTTTTTTGACTCAATTTGTTAAGAGATTTGAACCAAAATTAAAAAAAAACTTTAATTTTTTGAAGTTTCTTAGGAATGGAAGAGATAAGCGCCGGGGAAAAGAACGAAAGTTTTAGTGAATTCAATTAGGAAATGTGCCTAAAATTTGCAAAAATAATCATTTTATAAGGTTTTCTGCGTGATTTTTTTTGGTTTTCGACAAAGAATCAGTAAAAAAGAGTAATTATTAAATTAAAAGAATAAATCAGTCACCAAAACAAATTCGGGATTTACCGACCTGAAATGGTAAGGTTGGCAATAAAGGCTAAAATCCCTTAACCCTAAAAATGCCAAAAAAAAGGGCTACGGTTTCATAAAACCCCGTATAGGGAAGGGCCCGGAATGGCAATTTAAAACATTTTCCAATTTAACAATCTTGACCTGAATCCTTTTTTGTATTACATCCGCCGAAAGTTTTGTAAATCGGACAATTCTGAATATTGTTGGGAATGTTTCTCTTATATGGCATTGATTTGTTTTTGTCGATTCAGTCATCTCCTCATCACAACAAATTTATTACATATAGCTTTTACATAAATGTTTAAATTACTAATAAATTTTTATTTTAATCGATATTCAAATGAATAAATATTTTATCTAAATTTTTTTCTTTTGTAAAATTTGATTTTGAAACGCAAAATTTTATTTACTTTTATTAATTATCCGAGTTTCTGTTCTGTTCTGACCTCTAAAACTGCAAGCAAAATTTAAAAAACGGGGTTTTAAGCTTTTTTAGGAAGAAAAGGTCGGAAATTTGAAAAATTAATTTTAACGATATTAATTTTATTTATAAAAGCTTTCTTGCGAATATTTACTTTAAATAAATTTAGACAAAACCATGAAACTGTGGCTATTAATTAGTATTTCATTATTTGCAATATATTTAATCAAAAATGCCAATTCTGTGGACGAASSCGGACAAYYARCAAAACTTTACAAAACATTCGATGAAATATTTGGAAAAGGATGGMATAATGAAAGTAATGWTTCAAAAGATTTGAARTGTCGTCATSTTAAAGAAGAAGTTCAAGACGMACAAGCTCCAAACACTTCTGATCAGAAAAATATTGATGAAATATTYAAACAGAAATTTGACGAAATTTATGGTGAAAATTGGTCGGAAGACGAAAACAATTCAGCGCCATCCCCGGATGATCTTGATCAGGAAAATTCTAAGAAAAATTTYTCTAATCAAAATAACTCAACTGATCAAGATGAGAGTGTTGATGAACACCAAAATAAGTCCAATAAATGTAAAAAAATTGAGTCTGATCAGKAAAAYTGGGAAATTATCCAAAAATTCCGAGAAATGAAAGATAATTATCGGGKAAAAAACAAAAGCGRACATTCAACCAAAGAAAGGGTTCAAATTGAMGTAAAAATATCAAATTGTTTGGGTGTAAGTCGCTCAACAATTTATAAATGGATTAAAGAATTGGGTTTAAGTCAAGAAATAAAGTTTAAATCAAAGTTTTCTGAGTTAGAAAAACGCGAAATTTTGAAACAATTTGAAGAGATAAAAAGCAAATGTCAGAAGGCAAAATTCAAAAACATTTTAATGCGTAAACTTGAGGAAAAAATTGCAAAAAAAAAAATTGGGCGTTTGTAGAGATACAATTTATGGATGGAAGCGCGAATTTGGCCTTTCTGTCAGCAACAGAATTTCTGATGCTACAAAAATTGGAATTTTGAAGAAATATGCCAAAATAAAAGGAGAAAATCCGAAAATAAGTGATTGTAACATTGCTGATTTGTTGAAAATCGCAGGAAGCAGCCTATGTAAATGGAAAAAACAATTTCAAGATGAAATTAAGAACCTTTGAAAATTGACGGGCTTTATAGCTTCAACGCTGGAATGTCATTATTGCTTTGGATCAAATTATTTGTTGTTATTTAAAGATAAAATAAAGTATTGAATATATATAATGAGTATATTGGTAGTGCTTGGACATATAATAGGGACTAAAAACCCCCCAAAAATGGAGTGAAAGATTTTATACATGCCTTTCCAAACATCATTATTGCAAAAATTGTCTCACTCATTAGCCTCATTTTTGTTTCTTAATTAATAAGTATGGCGAGATTTTTAGAACGCCCAAAAGTGGCAAAAGAGAATATCGCTTTAAGCTCCCAGACTCAAGGCTATTAATTATTTTATTGATTCTTTGCAAATGATCAAAAATGCCAATTTTGTAAGGGAACTCGGACAAGAATCAAAAGTTTGATGTGCGGCTACAGGCCTTGTGCGTTATGAGTCAACAAAAGAAATCTTGTTTTAAGTCAACAGAAAGGTGGTTT
>MEIZ01000046.1:137548-153558 GCA_001723225.1 Globodera ellingtonae
TGGCTTGGGGTTCGTTAGGCTTAGGCCTAAGCCACCCTGGCTTGGGGTTCGTTAGGCTTAGGCCTAAGCCACCCTGGCTTGGGGTTGTTAGGCTTAGGCCTAAGCCACCCTGGCTTAGGGTTCGTTAAGCTTAGGCCTAAGCCACCCTGGCTTGGGGTGGCTTAGGCCTAAGCCACCCGGGTTCGTTAAGCTTAGGCTTAAACATTCGTGTAAACACTAATTTTTGATGTAGATAATATTGAGAAAGAAAAAAATTGTTTAAAATAAATGTAATCAATTTACAAAATTATTCGTAACATATGCACTATTCCACCTTATCGGCATTCCTTCAATTTAAATTTCACACACTTTATAAATTAAAAATTCAAACTGAACTAGAATATAATCTTGGAAATTTTGCTCCAGCTGTGTGCTTTTGAATTAGCCCTTTGCCAAGTTGCTACATAGGTTTAAAGTTCGACTCTCTTTTTGTTGATATTTAGCAGGCCATGGGATCGGCAAAGACCATTTATGATTTAAATGCAAAACACAACAAAACAAATTTCATTTGTAGATTTTTTTTGACTAATTTTTATTTGCCGCGGCATTCTCTTCTACAGAATGTCCATCGATAGAATTTGGATGAAATTACTGTCGTTTAAATTGCTTTTTCCAATTACACAAAGTGACTATTCCAATATTCAACATTATGGCAATGTCCTTATCGTTAATTTTAGACGTTTGGTTCTTAATTTCATAATAACGTTTCATTAATTTCTTTTGTTCGCTGTGGGGGTATTTATGGGTTGGCTCTATTGATCAAATTGCTCTATCAAATGTTTATGTTCTTCTTTTTTATTGAACATTTTTCCACTTATGCCTAATTCTTTTTTCCATTCATATATTTTTGGCGATTGACTTTTAAATGTTTAGCAATTTTTTGTCAATTTGAACCATTCTTTTTTTGAATATTTTCCTTTTTGCTTAAATTCGTTTCTCATTCTGGAATTTGCAACAATTTTACGTTTTTCGTTGAAGTAATTTCTTCGCCATTTTTGGCATTATATCAGTTGAATTGGGTTCAATTTGTCCAGAGTGATCAGACTCTGTGAGAGGAGGATTCTGATCAGTTGAATTGGGTTCAATTTGTCCAGAGTGATCAGCTCTGTGAGAGGAGGATTCTGATCAGTTGAATTGGGTTAAATTTGTCCAAGATGGGTGTTCTGCCGGTCGATTTGGTGATTTTTTGGATTTTGAAAATATTAGCTTTTATCTTACGAAATTTTGGTAAAGTTTTGGACTACTAGGCTTTCAAAATTACGAATTTGTCAATAGAAACTAAAAATTGAGAATTTAAAGCGGTTTTTGACCGGTTATAGTTTTAAAAGTAATTTGTTAGGAAAAACGACTTTTTTTGAGAGCAAAAGCCGGGTGAAAAAATTTCGAAGCGAAAACTTTTTATTACAATTAAATAAATATACTTTTGCTTTTATAAAAAAATGATTGAAAGTAATAAATGACAACCCACAACTGAATGGGCATTCATATAATTCCTTAATAATTACTCCCTGAATCAATATTCCTGACATTTCCTACTGATCAAAAATGGCGATCGATTGTTGAATAGCTAAAAATGAAAAATGAAAAACGAAAAAATTTTATAATTTTCCCTGAAGGATAAGTAACATTTCCGCTTCTGGGAACGGGCCTTTTTAGCACATATTTGAACATATTTCAAGTTTTTTCAGATTTTTTAAAAAATCGGAAATAATTAAAAAGTGTTTAGAAATTGTTGCTCCTCCATAGATACTCACCTAATATGATATGCAAATATTCATTTACAACATTCATAAAAAAAAATTTATATCTGAACTCAATATTTTTTGTCGAATAAATATAAAAAAGTCGGCGCAGAAATGGATGTCTGGCGCTGAGATGGCCAAATGGCGATGAGCTGGCCTGACGGTTAAAATTCCGGAACTTTTTTCAAATTTGTTCAACTTACCAAAAATACCAAAAAAATACGCGAAAAGGCTTTAAATCTACTTATTTATACGTTAAAAAGAGAAAAAATTAAGTAGTAAGCAAATTGGTGCACTAAAAGTGCCATTTCTCGGTGCATATTTCGACATTTTTAATGGGGCGATTTTTAAAAGTTTTTTTGTTATAACTTCTTTCAAAGCTAACCAAAACAAACATTTTCGATATCATTCAAAAGCATGCAATGGGTAGAAGATTTTAAACGCGAAAGCTAAGCTATAGGACAATTCTCAAAAAAGTTATGACCAGAAATGATCTTTTGGCCACAATTTTTGTCCAATAGCTTAGCTTTTGCGTTTAAAAGCTTCTACCCATTGCATGCTTTCGAATGATATCGAAATGTTTGTTTTGGTTAGCTTTGAAAGAAGTTATAACAAAAAACTTTTAAAAAGCGACCCATTTGCCTTTTTTAGGAATCGACCTAGCACCTGGCGTAACAACGTCGGCGCCTAAAGAAGGCGCTGGGGAAATTGAACCGGGTTTTCTTATCCACCGATGAGGCCTTCAAGGCGGAACGACGGAAATATTTCAACGCCAACAGCTATGAATTAATTCAGTTTAATTTACTCGGGGGAGTTTAATTATTTTAAAACTATTTTCATTTGGTTATTCACAATCGATCACCATTTTGTAAATGAAGATTATTTGTAGAAAAATATATTTTATTATTTTAAAACGCCAGATTTGATCTCTAATAAACGCGACCGGAAATTGTTACCACATCCTCCAGTTGTGATCAATAATTTTAGGGTTGGTATAAATTTGAAAATAATCGTCAACATTATTGACTTTGTGAGTGACTCCAAATTATTAGTGCTAAAAAATTTACCATTTTAGTTATTTTATTTCATTTTGAATATTTATTATTCTTTAAAATTTAATTTTGCAATAAATTCTTTAAAAAATAATTGAATTTTTGCAATCGAATTTTGCATTTAAATTAAAAAATTAATTGTAAACTCAGAAGTTGTTTTTTGCTCAAATAAAATGAAAGAGTTTGTATTTTAATTTTGGTGGCATTCTTCGTAACAAATTCACTGGACAAAGCCGAAACCGTACAATTGGAGGAATTGCCACTTCAATCATTTGACGAATTATTCGTAGATGAATGGTGGGATAAAGATGAAGCCGCCGAAGATTTGAAAACGTCGGCGCCAACAAACTTTGGACAAAATGTCCATAACCAAATCGACCGACAGAACACCCAACTTGGACAAATTGAACCTAATTCAACTGATCAGAATCCTCCTCTCACAGAGTCTGATCACTCAGGACAAATTGAACCAATTCAACTGATCAGAAGCCTCCTCTCACAGAGTCTGATCACTCAGGACAAATTGAACCATCTACTGATCAGAATCCTCCTCTCACAGAGTCTGATCACTCTGGACGCATTGAACCAAATTCAACTGATCAGAATCCTCCTCTCACAGAGTCTGATCACTCTGATAATGCCAAAAATGTGAAGAACGAATGAAAGAAATTACTTCAAACGAAAATAATTCTGAAGATGAGCAAAAACGTAAAATTATTGACAAGATCAACGCAATTAAAGAAGAATTAAAGCAAAAAGGAAAACATTCGAAAAAAGAATGGAATCAAAAACCTAATTATGTAATTAAGGACCAAAATCCTCAAATTTTGTCACGGACATTGCAAAAATGTTGAAAATTGGAACACCACTTTGGTTAGATGGAAAAAGCAATTTAAACGACAGCAATTTCATCCAAATTATGTCGATGGACAATCTGCGGAAGAGAATGACGGCTCAAATGTTCAGGAAATTGAGAACTCAAATTCGGGAAGTAGCAACTGCGATCTCACTAAAATGTTCTGTACTTCGAGCACTAAAATGGTATAATCATCGTTTAACGAACAAATTCCCGAACCGCTCCTCCGGACCTTGCACAATTCGGGTACTAACTGTCTGTCCCAACTTCGGTCTTACGAAAAACACGTTCTTGCAACGACTTTTTTGTCAACATTGCAAAAGAAAATTGGACAGCAATAGACGACTTGCAAAACAAACGCGTCAATTCATCCAAAGGGCTAAGCAATTGAACAATTTATTCAAGCACTGCCCATTCAGCGTTTGTCAAGTCCAATTCGTGCCGTTCTTTTCTGAAGGCGTAGTTTGCTTGCACTCTTCACTGTTCTTGTGCCTTGTCTTCAAATGGAAAGTGATCCCTTTTGTGTTCCCATCCTTTGTCTTGACCTGACAGTTCCGTTCGAAGGTTGCTTTGCAGAGTTCACATTCTGCTAAATCTTTATTCAACTGCGTGTAGAGCTTTTTCTTCGTTCCCGACGAAATACAGATTTTACGAATAATGTATTCAATGGGCATCTTTTCCTTTAAAATGTTCAAATACAATAACAAACACAAAATAGTTATAATTGTGATATGAACACAAATAGTAATTGAGTTTCTAACTTTAATGACAATTTATTCAATTCAAAGAATGCACATTACAATTTATGTATATAAGCCATCGTACAAAACCCTAAAATTTGAGGCTTTCGCCTAAAATTCAAGTAAATTGAACCGAGATTGTGAATCTCGGTACTTTTTGATCGAGATTCTCGATCGAAATCTCGAAACTTTTCGATCGAGATTACGATCGAGAATCTCGAAAAATCTCGTATCTCGAAGATCTCGAAAAAATTCGTTCGATCGAGATTTCGATCGAGAATCTCGAAAAATCTCGACCGAGATTTACCGAGATTACGATCGAGAATCTCGGTCGGTCCTTTCTCTAATTTGAATGTGCAATGATTTGGAAAAATGTTTTGGAATTGAATGATTTTAAATCTTTTATGGTTAAATCTTGTTTTGAAAAAAAAACTCTTTATTCGCGTACCGTTGGGTGCTTTATTGAACCGAGTCTGTTTGATACTCTATTTTCTTTCACAATCCATTAGCGGAAAATAAGGTTTGGACAGCGAGAACAAACATTGTCCTTTTTCGGTGCAATTTTTGGCAATACGTTAGCAGAATAGGGCCAAGATTTCCGCCCCAAAATCTCGACCCCCCCCCCCTTTTCCGAAATCCTCCCTCCTTTTCCCTCTTCCATCCCCGCCTTCTTCCCTTCCCAACCCTGACAAAGTATGACTAAGACATGAAAAATGATGCCTATATCAGGACAAAAGGCTGACTATTGTATGACAAATGATAAATATTGTATGACTATCGGAGGGCAAAGTATGGCTATGATATGATCAATGATGATATGACATAAAAATAAAAATTAGACACAAAAAAATGATGTTTATGAAAGACAAACGAGGAATATGACCTAAAAAATAATGACTATTACACAAATGATGACCACGAATGCCAAATATGTACCATTTTAATCCCTCCTTCTATTAGAGGAATTTTCACCCGGGTTTTCTTGTTTTTCACATCTGTCTGAGGGTCACCCTTTTTTTTCAACGTCAAATCGTCATGTACCCCGTCGTTGGGTGCAGTAGGAAGAACCGCCGGTCTTGACGGTCTTGTAGGGCGCCCTCCAGAATCCCGGACCCGGTCAGCTAATTCGACTATCCGGAGGTCTGTTTGCGTATAGGCGTTTCGGTATGCGTCCCCAATTTCTTTTCTGTATTTTTTAGCTTCTAATACCAAAAGTCTAAATTTGAGATAATAAAAACGAGCAAAATAAAAATTGGTTAGATTCTTTAAGTCGGAAAAATACCACAAGAAAATTCTAAGAAAAAGTCCACCTGGTTCCAAGTCGGTTTTCCTAATCAGTTATAAACAGAGGGAAATGTTGCCAACTTCTAAGCAAAAAAAATATAAATGTAAGAAAGAATTTGTGTCGTACGCCTTCGATTTTTTTTTGGCCAATTTGACAATTTTCTTTTCATGTCCATATTTGACAATTACATACAATTTTATGACAATATTTAGCATTTTTTGGCCATATTTGACTATTTTACATACAATTACTCTCCGCCGCCATATCAGATTAGTAGTGTGACCTTTGCATGATGAACTCGAACCACTTTCAATTCAGTTTAATCCTGATTTGATCATTCAGTTTAATCCTGATTTGATCATTCAGTTTAATCCTGATTTGATCATTCAGTTTAAACCTGATTTGATCATTACCGTATTTCCTTTGATCCCTCCTCCAGAGCAGTGATGCCCCGGTTCTGGTTCCAGAGCCGCGGTTCTGGAAGCGGAAGATCACAAAAAGAACCAAAAACGCCGAACGAATGACTGTAAATAACGACAAAGCCATAAAAAGCCCCGGGAAATAAGCGGGTAAAAAATGATTTATTCGATTAAAATGATTATAGAATTAAATTTATTAAACAAATAATAGTGAAAAATAAAAATAATTACAATTCAGCATTTCGCCTTCTTGATCCACGATTGCGTTCATCCTGTCTCTTATACACATCTAGATGTGTATAAGAGACAGGAGGATAACAGTCACCCTCGCGCGCGCAAAGGACAACAGTTCGAGGAGAACCCGAGTGAGCGCGGGAAACAAATCCCCTCCCTCCCCCATTCCTGTCTCTTATACACATCTAGATGTGTATAAGAGACGGGAGCGGAGGATAACAGTCACCCTCGCGCGCGCAAAGGACAACAGTTCGAGGAGAACCCGAGTGAGCGCGGGAAACAAATCCCCTCCCTCCCCCATTCCGCGCAAGGGAACGGCACGGGCCCGTCCCCTCATAAAAAATTTTAAAAAGTTGCGACAAATTTTTAAAAAAAATTTAATTCAGGCAGCGGCGGCATTGATGGATTTCATCAAAAAAGAATTTTGTGGACGATTATCAGGGTCTTTGTTCGACTGAAGAATTTTTTGTTTTGTTTTCTGAACTTGGTTTGACTCAATTTCTGTAAAAATTTATTGGCTTTAAATCAATCTGACAATTTCGAAGATTGATTTTACACATTTTCATTTTGCATTTTTTTGTTATTAATTTATTTCATCATCAACAAATAAACCATTCTGTTCAGGAGAAGGGGGGGGGGGTGTCTCTTATACACATCTAGATGTGTATAAGAGACAGAGTTTTAAGAGAAGGAACAAAAAACGCTATGCTTATTACGAAAACATTATTTGGTTAGCATTTTCCGCCCCCCCCCTATTTCTAAAAATACTGAAACATTTTTTATGAATAGGCGCCTGAAAAGGCACGAAATTTTTTTATGAAGGTTTTGGCAATTTTATTTTGACAAAATAACCTCTGAATTTAGGGGCATTTATATTAAATTCGAATGAATTATAATTTAAACGAAAATTCGATAAGTCTTAAATTTTAAAGAATAATATATATTCAATTACAAATATTAATAAATATAATTAGCTTTGAAAAAATGTATAAACAATAAATGACAGCCCTCAATTGAATGGCAATTATATTACTAATCATATTTCTTTAATAATTCCACCCGAATCAATAATATTCCTGACATCTCATAAATATTCCTACAAATTTATGATTTTATAAAAATCACGATTAATTTTTAATAAATTAAATTTTCGCCATGGAGAATAAGTGAGATTCGGTTTCTAAAGCATCGAATCCAATTTATTTCCACTGACATTTGCGCCGATACATTTGCGCCGGCAAAGTCTTTACAATTTTTTGTCTGCTTTTTACCAGGGTTAATTTTTTTTCGCGCTGATGGGTTCGCTAGGCTTAGGCCTAAGCCACCCAGACTTGGGCTTCGCGGAGTCAATGGCATATAATTTGTATGGAAAATCAAATGTTTTAATATTTCTTCAGTTTTTGCGCAAAAAATAAAAAAATAATAAAAGTAAAGTTTGCAAAGGACACAACAAAAAACAAAATGCGCCCAAAATCACGGAATCGGAATGCAGAATGACCCATCACGTAATAAGGAATCATTAAAGTTTTTCCGAATTTTTTTATTATCCTTGACGATAATAACATTTATTATTTATAATACCTAAATTCACCATTTTCCAATTCAGTTTAATCCTGATTTGATCATTCAGTTTAAATGTACGTATTAATTTAGTTCCGGTTCAAAAGGTTAGGAAAATATTTATGAGAAGTCAGGAATATATTGATTCGGGTGAGATAATTAGTAAATATGATTTATACGAATGCCCAATTCATTTGTGGGCTGCATTTATTACTGCATTTTTTATTTTGGTTCAGCCGAAGATTTTCAAAAACCGCCAAATTTTACAAATTACCAAAATTATGGTTTTGGGAGTGTTCGGCACGATACTGTATTACCGCGATATATTTTGGTATTACCGATTCGTTATAACGACTGAAATTTTTGCGATTTCGATTTTTTCGGTGTATTTTAACAAAATACCCGATACCGAATACCGAAACATTTGTCGACCAATAGTCTTGGTTTATCTGCGAGAAGAGTTACAGCGCTCAAATGTCGTTGGCCGCGAACTGATCCCACAAAAGGGTGCTAGGTCGTTTCGCAAAATCAGCCACTTTGGGCGTTTCGCAAAATCACTAAAAATATTATTAAATTTTCAATATGAAAAAGTATATAAAATGAATATAATCTGCATAATTAAGAAGTAAATAAATACGTCAGGTAAAATATCCATTACTTCCGTGTTTGTTTGCGAAAACTGGATAATTCTGTTGATGTAATATTGTTTTTGTCTGATTAAGCTAGTATAAAAGCCCCAGTCAATTCCACTTAATATTGTATTGTAAATTTTTCTATAGCTTAAACTAAAAGTTTAATATTTAAAATAATTCTTAATAATATTTAACTTTCAGTATGGGTACTAAAGTGTATGTATAAATCGAAGTTCATATAAATGCCCCTAAATTCAGAGGTTATTTTGTCAGAATAAAATGGAATTTTGGAATTTAATTTTGCTTTTACTCTTTGCAACAAATTCACTGGACAAAGCCGAATCAGTACAATTGGAGGAATTGCCACTCCAAACATTTGACGAATTACTCGTAGATGAATGGTGGGACAAAGATGAAACCGCCGAAAATTTGGAAATGCCGGCGCCAACAAACTTTGGACAAAATGTCCATCACCAAATCGACCGGCAGAACACCCAACCTGGACAAATTGAACCCAATTCAACTGATCAGAATCTTCCTCTCACAGAGTCTGAACACTCTGATAATGCCAAAATTGATGAAGAACAGAATGGAATATTGCAAGAAATTACTTCAAACGAAAAACGTAAAATAATCGACGAATTCCTCGCAATTAAAGACGAATTTAAGCAAAAAGGAAAATATTCAACAAAAGAATGGAATCAAATTGAGCAGAAAGTAGCCAAACATTTAAAAGTCAGTCGAAAAAAAATATATAAATGGAAAAAACAATTTGGCGTTAGTCAACAAAAGCCAAAAAATGAATTGATAAAGAAATTTGATCAAATGAAAGCCGAGTTAAAGATGGTCGGATTCAAAAATTCCTATGATCAAGAAATTGATAAAACTGTCGCGAAAGAGTTGGGCCTCAATTTTAGAACAATTTCAAGGTGGAAAAGTGAACTTGGCCAATCCAGTGAGTATTTCGAGCCCAATTTAATTATTTATTTATATTAATTAAAATTCTTTTACAGCACCAACCCATAAATACCCTCAAAGCGAACAGAAGGAATTAATGAAACGTTATTATGAAATTAAGGACAAAAAAAATCCTAAAATTAGTGACAAGGACATTGCCAAAATGTTGAAAATTGGAAGAGACACTTTGCGTAGATGGAAAAAGCAATTTAAACGACAGCAATTGCATTCAAATTCTGTCGATGGACATTCTGTGGAAGAGAATTTTGCACCAACTATTCAGGAAATTGGGAATTCGGAGTTGAAGATTTAGCTTCTAAAGCATCGAATCCAGTTTGTTTCCACTGTTGCTCACCGGAAATATAAGGCGTGTTGAATACGATTTAATTAAAAATGTGAGGGTTGTTTCAGTCGTATTCTTGGACCAAGTCTCTTAACTAGCTCATTAATTAGTCGCCATTTCCTATCAATTATTGTCCCGCCCATTTGTCACATTTCTTTAATTATTTCGTTCTGTTCCTCCCCATTTTTGGCATTATCTGAGTGATTAGACTCTGTGAGAGGAGGATTCTGATCAGTTGAATTGGGTTCAATTTGTCCAAGCTGATCAGTTGAATTGGGTTCAATTTGTCCAATTTGGGTGTTCTGCCGGTCGATTTGGTGATGGACATTTTGTCCAAAGTTTGTTGGCGGCCTTTCCAAATCTTCGGCGGCTTCATCTTTCTCCCACCATTCATCTACGAATAATTCGTCAAATGTTTTTAGTGGCGTTTCCTCCAATTTTTCATAGAATTCCGTGCCTTTTTAGGCGCCTATTTTGCAATTTTTCTTGCCTAAAAGTAGCAGTCCTACTGATTGATAATTTTACCAAGTAAAAAACAAGTTTAAGCCATTATTGCCAGGGGTGGGCAAAATCGGAAAATAAAATCCGAAAACCCAAAAATCCGAAACAATTTAAATCTGACAAAACCATAGGGGGGGGGCCCTTTTGGTCAAAATTTTGAAAATATTTTATATCTAAAAATTGTCTGAAAATATGTTAATTGATGCACTGATTACGAATTCGTCAATAGAAAATAAAAGTTTTTTTGGAACCTAAAAATCTTATCCTGGTCATTCCTTTTTCTTTGGTTTTAAAATCCAAAACCACTTATACGCTTATAACTCCGTTCAATGTTTAGGGATTAAATCCAAGTAAAATAGTTTCTAATAGAGAAAAAAATTAGTTTGAATAGCTCTATTTTAAACATTTTTATGAATTTTTTTGTGAAAATTTCATTTTTTGCACAAAATTGACTACAACTTTTTGAATTTCAAGACTAAGATAATAGTTCTTTAAAAGAAAAATGAAACTTATTTTTCTGCATTATATGATATAAAAATGATGAAGATCACTCAAGTTTGAACAAAGTTATGAATTTTTAAATATTTACCCAATTTTACCGACCAAAAAAATGAGAATTTTAAAAAGTTCTAAATAACACACAAAAATATTTTTAAAAAATCGGGTATAAGTTAAAACATATTTAGAAATTATTTCTACTACAGTAAATATCAACAGGAAGGCAGAAAAAAAATTTACTTTTTCACGTCATCCCAAAAGGGTCTCTCCCCTTTATACTCTTAATAACTCAGTTCAGAGTAATGGTATTAAAATAAACTCGAGAACTATCTGGTAGAGAAAATTAGCTATTTTTCTAACTAGCGTTTTTTTGAATATCTCTATTCAAAAAATTATTATGAATTTTTATGTGAAAATTCATTTTTTGCACAAAATTTACTACAACCTTTTGCGTTTCATAAATAGGAGAACAGCTTTTTAACTAAAAAATGCAGCTTATTTTTCTGCAATATTTGGGATCACTCAAGTTTGAATAAAGTTATGCATTTTTCAAACATTCACCCAAATTTGCTAAGCAAAAAAATGAAAAAACCAAAATTTTGCTAACAACCCATAAAAATATTTTTAAAAAGTCGGGAAAAAATTAAAAGGATTTTAGAAATTTTTTACCCGACCATAGAGATGCAGGGAAAGTTAGAATTCTGTGGAAGAGAATGCCGCTCAGTTGGAAGAGCAAGTGTAGACTATCTGTTTATAAGAATAACAGCTTTTGATCCTAGGGTTAAGCCTAAGCTAGCTTATGTTTATGCCGGAGCTTAAGCTCATTTAGGAAAATGAGTCAAATGAATGTGAAAAAATTGAGTCTGGTCAACAAAAACGGGAAATTATTTGGAAATTCCGTGAAATAAAAAAAGATTATAAAAAAAATAGAAAATATTCCAGTAATGAATGGCATCAAATTGAGTCAAAAATATTAAATGGTTTGGGTGTTGGTCGTTGAACAATTTATAAATGGAGCAAAGAATTGGGTCTAAGTCGAGAAACGAAAGTTAAACCAAAGTTTTCTGAGTTAGAAAAACGTAAAATTTTGAAACAATTTGATGCGATTAAAAGCAAATGTCAGAAGGCAAAAATCAAAAGCGGTTCAAAGAATGAACTCGATGAGAAAATTGCAAAAAAATTGGGCGTTTGTAGACATACAATTTATGAATGGAAGCGCGAATTTGGCCTTTCTGTCAGCAACAAAATTTCTGATGTAACAAAAATTGGAATTTTAAATAAATATGCCAAAATGAAAAGAAATAATCCGAAAATGCCAAATGTCGTAATTGCTGATATGTTAAAAATTTTAAGAGATAGCTTACGTAAATGGAAAAAACAATTTAAAGAAGAAATGAAGAACCTTTGAAAATATACGGGCTTTGTAGGCCCTTGACTCAACGAGAGATGTTATGAGATCGGGTTATTTGAAATGTTGTTATTTATTAAATTTTTTTTAAACTTTTGATTCCACAGGCATCATTATTCGAATTTTCCTAGTGAAATATGGAAATTCCGTTTTTCATTATTTGTTTCTGTATTTTTTCTTGATAAAAGAGGCTTTGCCTAGTATACTTCGAAGTTTATTAAATTTAATTTGGTGAAAGTATTCAAATATTCCCTGCCCCACATCAAGAAATGTTGATTGTTTAGATTTAATACTTTTAAGAAAAACAAAGAACAAAAAATTCAATCCCGAAATAACAATAAAAATTTTCAAATAATACGATCCCAAACACATCTTCGCGTTGAGTCATGGGGCTAAAACGTCCGTAATTTTCAAAGATTCTTCATTTCTTCTGTAAATTGTTTTTTCCAATTACTTAGGCTGCTTCCTGAGATTTTCAACAAATCAGCAATTTCACAATCACTCATTTTCAGATTCTTCCCTTTTATTTTGGCATATTTCTTCAAAATTCCAATTTTTGTTGCATAAGAAAACTTTTTATTGCTGACAGAAAGGCCAAATTCGCGCTTCCATTCATAAATTGTATGTCTATAGACGCACAATTTTTTTGCAATTTTTTCATCGAGTTCATGTTTTGAACTGTTTTTAAGATTTGCCTTTTTACATTTGATTTTATTTCATCAAATTGTTTCAATATTTCACTTTTTTGTAACTCAGAAACCTTTTCTCGACTTAAACCCAATATTGCACCATTTATAAATTTTTGAGCGACCAACACCCAAATTATTTGATATTTTTGCCTCAATTTTAACCCATTCTTTGCTTGAATGTGGGCGTTTGTTTTTTTCCCGATAATTTTCTTTCATTTTACGGAATTTTTGGGTAATTTCCCATTTTTGCTGATCAGACTCAATTCATTTTGCTGTTCATCGACACTCTCATCTTGATCTGTCGCTGAATTGTTTTCGTCTTCCGACCAATTTTCATCATAAATTTCATCAAATTTCTGTTTAAATATTTCAGCCTCAATATTTTTTGATCAGAAGTGTTTGGAGCTTGTCCGTCTTGAACTTCTTGTTTAACATGACGACAGTTCAAATCTTTTGAATCATTACTTTCATTATCCCAGCCTTTTCCAAATATTTCATCAAATGATTTGTAAAGTTTTGGTGCTTGTCCGCGTTCGTCCACAGAATTAGCGTTTTTAATCAAAAATGTTGCAGAAATTAAGGAAATAAATAATAGCCAAAATTTCATTGCCTGCAATTCCATAAGAATTCTTTAAATTTTAGTTAATAATTTTAGTAATAAACTAGTTTTTTGCCAATATAAGTCAATGTTTAATAATCCAACACTTTTTATTGGTTTCTTGAAAGATCAATTCGTTTAAAGCCAAAATTCTTTCAATTAAAATATTCAATAATTACAGGCAATATTATTTTACTTAGAAAATTCAAATAATAATAGTAAATTTTTATCTTTTACTAAATTTAATACTTGCTGGATCTGCAGTCCTGCAAATCCTGCAATCCTGCATTTAGAATTTGCAGGATTCTGCGCAGGAGTGCAGGTTCATGAAATTGGGCACTCGAATTCGGGGAGTATTTGAATGAATGGTCAATGATTTGGAAAAAAACGATTTGGCATCTGATGATTTTAAATATTTTTTGACAAATGAGATTTACTTAAATATTTGCTAATCTGTTATGAATACTTGCACCTCTTTTCTCTTGGTCTATAAAACACGAAAAATGCAATTAAGCAAAAAAACAGATTTTCATTTTTGGCAAGCAATTGATAAAAAACAATTTCAATATAATTGTTGAGTAAATTTGTTCTACCTATTAATGAAATTTGGAAGTATTTGGGGTTCTTGCATATTTTTGGCATATCGTTGCATTGCATATTTTGTCATTTTTGCATATTTTCAGCATACTAAGAACCTGTCTAGCTGTTTGTGCCTCTACTAAACCCTCATTTATTTTGCCAGCTTGGTTTGACCAAAATTCACGAAAATGCGTGGAAGCTCATTCAGGTTCTAATAAACGACAAGAAATATGATTTTCTTGTTTCACTAATTTGAATTTTTGAACTATGTAATAAATGATTTCAGATGACTTTCGGTGAGTATCTATGGAGTAGTAAACAATTTTTAATGCTTTTTTAATTATTTCCGATATTTAAAAAATATTTTTATGCTGAATTTACATTTTAAACTCTTTTTTTTTTGATCACCTATTATTTAAAATTCCTAACATTGTCAAATGTTGAGGAAGGCCCCTTTTGTTTTGTATGCAAAATTGTCTCAACCATAAGCCTCATTTTTGTTTCTTAATTAATAAGTATGGCGAGATTTTTCGAACCCCCAAAAAGGAAGCTAAAATTCCCAACGATGCAAAAGAGAATATCGCTTTAAGCTCCCAGACTCAAGGCTATTAATTAGTATTTCATTTTTTGCAACGAATTTTATCAAAAATGCTATTTCTGTGGGCGAACGTGGAGAAGGATCAAAACTTTACAAATCATTTGATGAAATATTTGGAAAAGGATGGGATGATGAAAGTAATAATCAAAAGGCTTGAACAGTTTAAAGAAGAAGATCAAGACGGACAAGCCAAACACTTCTGATCAGAAAATATTGAGGATGAAATATTGAAACAGAAATTTGACGAAATTAAAAAAAATCGTCCACGTTCGATGTGCGGCTACAGGCACTTGTGTGTTTGTGTAGAGACCGACCAGAAGGGTCGGTCGGTACTTTTCGGTAAAGTACCGAAAAAGTACCGGTACCGAAAAGTACCGAAAAAAATTGTCGGTACTTTTTCGGTTTTCGATACCAACATTTTTTTAATAACTTTTCAACAAAAAATCGTTTATTTTGGAAATCTTGGCTTTATCAAATGTTTATAATTGAGTTTTGGGAGATTGCGGTTCAAAAAATTAGCACTTCGACCTGTTCCTGCCTAGTGGTAAGAATTTTAATAGTTTTTGGACCAGTTTGAAGGGGGATCGGCGGTGCCGAWAGGCGCCGCCGAGAATTGGCATTTTTGATGGAATTTGTCAAGAAAAATAGCCCAAAAAATGCATCGTGGAAGGCAAAAAATGATTAAAAAAATTTAAAAATTCAAATAAGATTTCAAAATTTTCCGGACATTTTTGAAATCCAGATTCCGAGTCTTGACTTCAGACTTTTTACAAAAAAAAATTTAATTTTAGGTTCAGAAAACTAGAGAAAATGAAAATTTTAGCCGTTTTATTAGGGGTTTTTGTAGGATCGGCGATGCCGATAGTCGTCGTCAAGAGGTAAAAATGAAAATTCTTACGATTTTATTAATAAAACTTGTCCAATTTCGATAAATAAATGGTGAAAAAAAGTAATTCTTTATGTAAATCTTAGAAGTTTTGAATCGGTTAAAATTTTTGAAAATTAATTTGCTAGTAATTCCGGGGTCTTAAATTTTTCGGAAATCGGAATTCCGACCCCAAAAAAGTCGGAAATCGAACATTTTTGTAAACAAAACTGACGATTTGTTACTAATTTTAAAAACGCAAATTTTTGAAGCTTTTTAGGAGCATGGGAGAGGCCCGGTAGCGCTGGGCCGAACAATTCAAGCCCACAACAATCATCACTACACCACTACATTAATGTATGGAAATTGGCATTATCTTTTACTAAATTTAGACTTGCAGGATCTGCAGTCGCTT
>MEIZ01000046.1:159706-181250 GCA_001723225.1 Globodera ellingtonae
TCGGGGCACTCTTTCTCTTTTGGCTCGCCCGAACACATATCGCTTCTTATCCATATACTCGTTTTCCATCGGACACGCATCGAAATTCATCGCACATTTTTGCCCCAGCATTATCAGAGAATAAAGCGTTGAAAAGTGAATTGACAAGGTTTTTTTGCCCATTCCGATTCGGTCCAAACGCCCCGGAAAAGGATCCCCCGGAACCGAATCGCGACACAACGGCCGGGAATTTCCCTGATTTCCCACTGTTCCAATCCGTTGCAAGCCCCTGATTCCCGTCCCAATGTCCGCGCATTTCCGAGCCCAAATCACGCAAGCCCACGGCGAGGCCACCGACCTCCTCGCTGACCAAAGGGTGTTCCCCGTCCCCGCCCGCCCCTTGGGACAACCCGATACCGCGTTCCGCCAAACCGTCCACTCCGTCCTGAAAACTTTGAATGCCGAAACAACCGATGTCAGTGCCGTATTGACGGACATCGTTTGCGCCTCCGACCGTTGGATGTCACTGAGAACCAGCATGACCGGGACCGAGAGAGGCCACGATAACCCACTTTACGACGCCTTCGTTGTCGACACCCCGTACATCCAAACCATTGCCGCCCTCCGAAAGTATCTGCGGACCCTCCGCGACCAATCCCATCTTCTGGAATCCGCCCTCCCCCAAACTGCCTCCCAGCCCACCGCCCCGGCCCCTTCACTCATCCATTTGCCGAAAACCACCCTCCCTGTGTTTTCGGGAGATTGCACGGCTTACGCCTCCTTTTGGAATACCTTTAAGGCCGGGGTCCACGACCTCAACATTTCCGACTCCCTTAAATTTACCTACCTAAAACAATGTCTGACCGGTCCCCCCTGACCCTAATCAATTCCCTGCCGGTCACGAACGAGTCGTACATCGCGGCCCTCGGATTGCTGTCCCAAAATTACGATAACCCCGAAGAGGTCGCCCGTGCTCTGCACAATTCCCTTCAGAAACTGCCCCGAGTCCGGGGCGGAGAACCTTCTGCGCGGATTTGCGTGGGTTGGTCGACCAAATCGAAAGCATCTGCATTCAAATGTCTCAACAAAATTGCTCCTACGACACGGTGGCCGTTCAAATGGAAGTGGAAGAAAGACTTCCCCGGTTCGTCCTTGACGAAGTTTGAACTCTTCCTCGGGGTACCACCCCCCGCCCCCCACCCTCACCTTCCACTCGCATCGGAATGATTCAAACCCCCCGGGGAAGGGGAACAAGTTAAAACCCAATTTACCCTGCCTCTTCTGTGATGACCCGAACCATTACTCCGCCACCTGCAAGAAATTCCCGGACCTCCCCTCCCGGACGGCCCGGCTTCGCAGCCTCAACCGCTGCTTCAAGTGCATGAAAGAAGGCCATCAATCCCGTCAATGCCCCTACCCCGCACGTTGTACTGGCTGCCACGGACCGCACCCCCGCGCGTTGTGTCCGCACCACACAACCGCAAGCCAATCAACCCATTTTGTTCAATCCCCCATGCTTCAGCCCTCCTCTTCCTTCGGGGCGCCCTCACTCCAAGGGGCGCAACCCAACCCCCTCCCCGTCCGGTTTCCCCCCTCGCTCTACCCCACTCCGGCACTCTCGGGGCGTCCACCCGTGGCCGCCAGGACGAGATTTCCGCCCCATCCCCCGGACCTAACGGACCCGACGCAACCCAACCAAACAAACACCGCCATAACCGCTGTTGCCCACGACCCCTCATTTCCCATCCTACTCAAATGCATTGAGGTGACTTTCCTTAACCTCCTCGACCCCACCAAATTCCGAAAGGGCATCGCCCTCCTGGACGACGCCAGCACCCATTCCTACATCAACCTGCAGGAGGCCCAAACCCTCCACCTCCCATTAACGCCGTCCTCTGTCCGAATTGGGGTCTTCAACAGTCCCCAATCTAAGGAAATTCCCCATTCCTACGTTACCCGGTTCGTTCTGCAATTGGTGGACGGCCGAATTGTCCCCGTCTCCGCAAGCGCCATCCAAACCCTCACCCAACCCATGACTTACCTCCCGTTTTCCCCCGAATTACTGTCCCTTTCCCCCTCCCTCCCACGGTTTGAACCCGCCTGTCCGGTTATTCTCTTAGGCGCCGACATTTACTACGAATTGGAGCCCACCCCGATCCAACGCCTTTCCCTCGGAATTTCTAAAATTCACAGCAATTTTTCATATTTCAGAATGTAATTGCTCTTCTAATTCCGCCATTTTTTCTTAATGCAAAATTTTATTTTTTGATTTTACTTTCAATTTTTTTATTCAACAATTCTAATTCCGTAATTTTTTTTTGCTTAATATCCAGAATTGTTTATTTTGTTTCGATTCCTCACCTTCATATTCCATAATTTCTTATTAATCTTCTAATTCCACCATTTCGATTTAATTTTAATAAATAATTATTAAAATCCTTATTAAAAATGCCCATCGTTTTAGAATGTTGACTCCAAATTCGTCAATTTGGACCATCTGACGAATTGCGTCTTTTTCTTGCCGAATTGCCCAATTGAAATGCCAAAAAAGGAGCAATTTTTTGATCAGGCTTGCAAATTTTGGAAACAATGTTCCGGATCTGACGCTCCCTTTAATAAAGAATTCATTTCTTTTATGCTCTTTCCGGCCAATGCTTAATTTCCCCGATCGGGATTCCGACAAATCCCGACCACGAGGAATTTGAATTTATTTATTTATTTTGCAAATTGGATTATTTTATGCATTTAAAAGGCCAACCCACTTCAATTCCATTTTTGAGCCAACATTTTTTTGTAATCATTATAAAATGCCAATATTATCAATTTCTTCACCGGAAGAATTCATGGCTTGAGGAGGGACACACAAAGCGCGTGCTATTAAGTGCGTTTTATTTTATGTTTTTCGAGTCCAATTTTATTTTTAAATCACGGTTTCCTATTTCCCCTGGACTGGCACTTTTTGAGCTCATTCTAATTTTAAAAACCGATTAATTAATTTTTTCTCATTTTCATATATCGCCTCCGCACTCACTTTGTACGGTCAAAGAGCCGAAAGTGAGCCGTCCGATGACAAAGAAGTCATGGCTGCTCTAGAGGATGCGGAACAAACAATGAACAATCAATTGGAAGTGAGTTTTGCTATTGAACAATAAACTTCCGCTTTCCCTGCTTTTCGGGACCAATAATAGATTAGCTTTACATTCTTCTGCAGGTTTTTTAAGTTTGCATTTCCGAAAAAAGATTTTCTTCAAACAAATCTTGACATTTTTTTTTCAGTTTAAATTCCGAACATTCAAATTTTTAAATGCCCTCTTTTAAAAATGCTTTTTTTGGGGTATGCCCCTTCTTTTTTTGATTCCATTCTAAATCCATAATAACAAATTTAATTTTTGATTGAATTTCTTTGTTGATTTATAGCATTTGTTTGGCTAAATTTCAGAGCAACTGAATGAAATGCGACCCGAAATGGATGAATCGCTGACGTCTGTCCAAGCAATGATCGGCGCCAAATTGGGAATTGGTAAANAAATTTCAGAGCAACTGAATGAAATGCGACCCGAAATGGATGAATCGCTGACGTCTGTCCAAGCAATGATCGGCGCCAAATTGGGAATTGGTAAAATACAAAATTTTTAAATTTCGAAATTTAAAACTTGGCTTTCAGACATTTTTAAATCCGTAATTTTAACTTTTGATTGAATTTCTTTGTTGATTTATGTCATTTGTTTGGGAAATTTCAGAGCAACTGAATGAAATGCGACNATTTTTAAATCCGTAATTTTAACTTTTGATTGAATTTCTTTGTTGATTTATGTCATTTGTTTGGGAAATTTCAGAGCAACTGAATGAAATGCGACTCCAAATTTTAAAGAAAAAATTTTTATCAGATGAAAATTGGGGGTTTTTTGCTCTTTTCCTGTGATCTCCAGCGCATTTTCGCTGTTTCTTTCTGGCAAATTAATTTTTAAATTTCATTTAAATATTGTCGTCAACCCGCGCCAAATTGAGCCGAACAATACGAAGATCCATGGCTAGATCAGCTGGAGGGAGGAAAAACAATGCTCCACCAATTTGAAGTGAGTAAAGAATAGGCAAAATGGTAACCCCGGGTGGGACTCGAACCCACGTTCTCCACCCAATCCGTGTGCAGCTCTTCCAACTGAGCTACCGGGGCGTCCCATTTGCCTTTCTTCTTATGCGCACCGAAAAGGCTCGCTCGAAGGCTTAACAATCGATTTCGGAACCTAATCGACAAAAAGTGCATATTTTTGTTTTTTGCAAAAAAAATTTACTTTACAGAGCGATTAGTCAGTCGGCCAATTGCTCGATCCGCGGTGAAGGACCGCCAAACCGAGTTCCCTAATTTTTTCAGACAAAAAGTCTTTTCCTGGGGCCTATTTCAATTCTCGTCGTATTTGGGGGTTTGAGCCATATTTTGGCATTTTTGACCAATTCAAAAAATGCAACCCCAAATCATTGATTTCTGGCTGTTTTTGAAAAATAATTCATCTTTAACAATGGACTTTTAGTCATTCTTAAAAAGAAGGCCTAAAAAATTGAAATTCCCGTAAAAAAATAAATATAAAAAATATCGGCGCTGAAATGGCTGGCTGGCGCTGAGATGCCCAAATGGCGATAAGCTGGTCTGCTGGCGGTTTAAATTCCGGGAGTTTCAAATTTGTTCAACTTTCCAAAAATACAAATAATACGCGAAAAGGCTTTAAATCTAAATTTAAGTAGTAAGCAAATTAGTGCACTAAAAGTGCCATTTTTTGGTGCATATTTCGGCATTTTTGGCATATTTTGGTGCATATTTTGGTCTTTTTTGGACCATAATATATACGCATATTTGGTCATTTCAAAACAATTTACAAAAACCCCAAAATTCCCGAAACCCAACATTTTTTCAAAGGAAATTTTTGCATTTTTGATTAAAAAAAAGGCGTTTTTTTCAATCTTATTTGTGCTTCACTAAATGCATAATTATATATATCATTCAACTCCTCTCGTCGACCTGATTACGAATCCTGAAAAAATTTTAGTGGCTCTTTAAAAGATTCGCAACAAGCATTTTTAAAAATAAGGCTATTTTTAGGAATGGGGTAATAATTCGTACAATAAAATGAAATGAAAAACTTGTGAAATTTAAATTATTAAAAAAAAATCGGGAAAAAAAATTTTTCTAAAGGTTATAACTAGAGAACGGACTTAGGGATCGATCGAGATTCTCGATAAATCTCGAATCTCGAAAAATCTCGAATCTCGATGATCTCAAAAAAATTCTTCGATCGAGAATCTCGATAAATCTCGAATCTCGAAAAATTTAACGAGATTTTTCGAGATTTTAATATTGCAATTTGTTTTCAAAACTTAGAAATTGTTTGCCTTTTTCATGTTCGTGCCCCCATCCCTCAAAAACAATGACATTTTTTAACATCAATTCTCCAGCAGTCCTTCAAAATAGGGTTCCTCCCCGACCCCTCGGGGCGGGAAAGTCGGGGGTCGGGGAGACCGGGGTTGGCCATGTCGGGGGTCGGGGACGACCAAATTGTCGGGGTCGGGGGTTGGGGTTGAAGAAATCTGTTCATAAAATTGTTTTAAATAAAAATCTCCGCATTTTTTAAAATAAAAATTTCAGGATTTTTTAATAAAATTTCAGCAATGTCTTCACTAGACAAGCATTTTTAAATCCGTTCATCGTCTTTAAAAAGCTCGAAAGTGAAAGGGAATTTTGTAATTTCTGAAAAAAAAATGGAGGTCTCGTCATGTTTGACTCTGCCCAATAACTCAGAATAATAGAAATCATCAAAATTTTTCGGAAGGCGAAAACTTCTCCAAAAATCTTGTTGTGGCCAAGTTTTGCTTTTCTGAGCAAATTTTGATCAGCAATTTTTAAAAAAAAAGTTGAGAGGAGGGAGGATTGGCGCGAGAAAATATTAGAAATTTTGTTGGGATTAGCAATCAAAAAGTTAAAAAAAATAGTGTTTTTAGAAGCTTTTTAGGAATGGGAGGAGTCGGCGGTGCCGATAGGCGCCGCCGGAAATTTTTTTTGAAGATTTTAGCAATGTTTGTTAAGAAAATTGCTTCAAAATTAACGAAATTTATATCTTGTTGAATTCTCAAAATTAAAAAAAACAGATCAATTTTTTTCGATCGAGATTCTCGATCGAATATTTTTCGATCGAGAATCTCGAAAAATCTCGTTCAAGCCAAAATTTTTCGATCGAGATTTCGATCGAGAATCTCGAAAAAATCTCGTCGAGATTTACCGAGATTTCGATCGAGAATCTCGATCTCACAAAAGTCGCCAAAAATGCCAAAATAGGCTCGAAAAATTTTAAAATACCCGAAATAGGATAGGATTGAAAACGCCAAAATAGGTATTTTTGGGACCGAATAGGATCGTTAAAACGACACAATTTCCGACTAAACACATGTTTTTCGTGCATCTTCGAACGCGCATGTTGGATATGACGGCAATGCCTGAGGAGGATTATGATCAGTTGAATTGGGTTCAATTTGGCCAAGCTGATCAGTTGAATTGGGTTCAATTCGTCAAGCTGGGTGTTCTGCCGGCATCTCTAATTTTGGGGTTGTTGTCCTTAATTTTATAATAACGCTTCATCATTTCCTTTTGTTCGTAATGGTATTTATTTAGTTCTGTAAAAGAATTTTAATTAATAAAATTGGGCTCCAAATACTCACTGGCGTGGCCAAGTTCACTTTTCCAAACATAAATTGTTTTAAAAACCTGTTTCCGCGGGATTCCTGTAAAAAAATTAAGTGGATTTTTACGGGAATCCCGTTCGAAATTCTCGTGCCGAAATTTTTGCAAAAAAATTAGTTTTTATTTAAGAATTCTGCCCCATTTTTGCTTCAGATTTAGCTGCCCTTTTTATTTGAAAACAAGATCAGAAAAATTAGTCCGGCCTTTTTTTTGGTTTCCGGTTACATGCCTAATACATATGAATCAATAGAAAGCATTGGCACTGGCATAATTGGGCCAAAGCTTGTTGTAAGCCAACTCCATCAGGGGGGCTTTGATTTATTTAATACAAAGATTTTATTCTCCCGTTTTATGTTTTTTGATAATTATTGATAATAGCAGAATTTTTCGTGAATTGAGGAACCCAACTCATGATTGTGGAAATAACTTGCTTCAACCTTAACCGATTAGAAATTCCTATTACCACTAGAAAGATCTCAAAAACATTATGTTAAAGCTATGTGATTGGACAAATATCAAAAAAAAATTACGGCCTTAACACTTGAGAAAGTTTAAAATTCGAAATGAAAGCCGAGTTAAAGCGAGCCGGACTCAAAAACTCTCAAAATGAAATAGGTAAAACTGTCGCAAAAGAGTTGGTCCTCGATTTTAGAACAATTTCTAGGTGGAAAAGTGAACTTGGTCAAACCGGTGGGTATTTTTAGCCCTATTAATTTATATTAATTAAAATTCTTTTACAGAACCAAACCATAAATACCCCAACAATGAACAAAAGGAATTGATGAAACGTTATTATGAAATTAAAAACGAAAATCCAAAAATTGGTGACGGGGACATTGCCAAAATGTTGAATATTGGGACAAGCACTTTGGTTAACTGGAAATTGGGCGCTCGAATTCGGGGAGTATTTGAATGAAGGGTCAATGAATTGGAAAAAAACGATTTGAACTAACGATTTTAATATTTTTTTTGACAAATGAGTACTTAAATAGTTACTAAATCTGTTATGAATACTTGTACCGCTCAAACTTTTTCTCTTAGATAAAACACGAAAAATGCAATTAAACAAAATACAGAAATTTTATATTTAACAAACATTTGATAAAAACATAATGAAATTTGGAATATCGTATCGAAAAGTTAAAATATCGCGATATTTTATCGCGTTTGTTCACACAAAATGTATCACAATTTTAATGGATTATATACTGTTTGAATTTTCTTTGAGACGTACTTTTGACTTTTTACCGGGGTCAACCAATTAAATTCATGGCTTAGTGGTTTGTCTTTTCGCTAATTTGAATGTTGGTGCTGGGTTCGAACCCCCTTGAGCGGAAGCGATTATTTCTCTTTTCTCCATTTGTCACATACGCTTCCCTCATTAATAAATTTTTTAAATAAATTTTTTTAATAATTTCAATTAAAATACGCGCAAAAGACAAATTTTTTAAAAAATTCATCGCATCTTTTTGAATTTTTTCTTCAAATTTTTTAACAAAAGTTGCCAATTTTGTAAAAATTTCCCCCGCGGCGCTCATCGGCACCACCGGACATCTTTTTCGAAATTACAAAGCAAATGCTTAATTTTGCGAAAAATTTTGGTGAAATTTGTTAACAAAAATCCCAAAAATTTCGGCATCGTCGGGGTCTCCTTCCTAGAAAAATGCAAGATTTTCTTGAAAAGGACGGATTCTAATAGTGGAGTTGAAGAGTTAAAAATTGAATTTTTTATTGTTGCGTTTTATAACATTTTTTGCATATTGGTTCAAAACAAGAATTTGCGAAAAAATATCGCGATATCGGGTTTTTTCGATATTTTTCGATACCGATATTTTTCAAAATATCGTATCGAATATCGTATCGAGGCTATTGCCGAACACTAGACACCACGTGCTAAAATGTTAACAATACCAAAGAAGCGATACTTTAACCTTATTAAAACTATGGCTAATTTTAGGCTGAGAAGAAAGAAGATAAAGTCGAATCCATCCTTTCTCGACTGCCTATTTCGATTAAAAATTTTCGATCCTTTTTGGCATTTTGCCCAAAAAAGGAAAAATGTAAAATTTCGAATGTACTTCCGAGGCATTCCCTGCAATCCCAAAAATGTATCGGAAAAAACGTTAAATTTACCCCCCAAAAAAGGACCAAAAAAATCTTTCGACGAACAAATAATTTAATACAAGACCAAACCATATAGAAAAAATTTAAAAAGACCTAAAAAAATACCAAAAATAGCCCCCCCCNCCCCCCCCCCCCTTAAAAAGAAAGACGATTCTTGCCAATATCACTAATTTATTGAAAATTTTTTAAAAAATACAATAAAATTCGATTTTAAAATGTCAAATCCTTCATAGAATTTTCGTGCCTTTTTAGGCGCCTATTTTGCAATTTTTCTTACCTAAATGTAGCATCCCTACTGATTGATAATTTATGTAAAAAAAGTTTTTAATGCCATTATTGTAGAGGATTTCGAAGCGTAGGAATCAATGATGGGCGCCGACGACCTCAAGAAATTGGAAATCGGAGTTCCGGGGTCTCAACATTTTTCGGAAATCGCAATTCCGACCCCAAAAAAGTCGAAAATCGGAATTCCGCCCATCCCTGAGGCGCTTCGGGGCTAAAACACACCCCTAAAATGGTATTTTTGGTAAGAATTTCATTAAAGAATTCTGAGCTTAAAAGATTTGAAAAATACATATTATATTAATATATATATTTATCGATTGCCATTTGTAAAAAGAATGATTATTAGTTGGTAGCCCCATGGGTAAGAAGGGTTCCTTAAGGCATAATTTAAATAATATTATTAAAGAATATGATTTATATGAATGCCCATCAATTGTGGGCTGTCATTTATTACTTTCAATCATTTTTTTGCCAAAGCTAAATGATATTTTTAATACTATAAAAATTTGTATACTTTAAAATTTAATAAAATTTATGAAAACTTTTGAGAGAAAGTTTAAACACAAAAATAATTAACAAACATTTTTGGAAATATAAGCTTCTATAAATTCAGAGGTTTTTTTCCGTCGGAATTATTAAATTAATTGGATTCAATAAAAATCTCCTTAATTCGGATCGTGAATTCATTTTACCCCTGTGCGAGAGAACGGATTCAGACCTTCTTAGGTAGGAAACCCTAAGGAACCCAGTTTATTTGTACGGCCCAATGAAGCTTCTCTGGCAGCCGATAAATATAATTTTCCCAATCGATCCTCTGGAGAGGGTGTAGAGGGAACCGTCGAGCGATCTTTATTCACCACTTATGCACACTGTTGTGGATGAAGTGGATGGTCCTCCTTCCGCCGAAAGGGGAGGCCCCTGCTGTCTCTCAATCTGCTGCTGCTGTATAGGGTGGTTTTGTACGGTGCCTATCCCGAGTAGGCCCTCCTCAATATTTGGCAACTATTTGGATTGACTTCCCCCATACTTGGCCCTTGCATTAACTCCAAATGCCATTGTTGGAATTCCGGGTCCACTTCGTCCTGTAATACTTCTGCATTCATTCTTGGTCTCCCCACGTCCCTTTGGTCCATGCCGAACCCCTTTCCGATCAGACACCTCACGATGAGCAAAACCAGATGTGCGGTGATTGCCATTTCAGTCCGCGTCCCTTAATCACAATTTTTCCCTTGCTCTTTTCCTGGCCCAATTCGCCCTTTAACTCAAATATCTATCCATTTGTGTCTTGAT
This sequence comes from Globodera ellingtonae, assembly GCA_001723225.1. Classification (NCBI taxonomy): domain Eukaryota; kingdom Metazoa; phylum Nematoda; class Chromadorea; order Rhabditida; family Heteroderidae; genus Globodera; species Globodera ellingtonae. The sequence continues at coordinate 170,112 of MEIZ01000046.1, forward strand.
ATGGTGACTTTGAAGTTGTCCGTTTCTACCTCCCACGTCTGGCCTTGCCCCTCTTCCGTTGTCTTTTTTTCCCACTTTTCCAAATTCATTCCTACCAACTCTTTCTTTCTTCCCGTTCGGACCTTGAGTTTTTCCTGAATGCTTCCTAGGAAAAATTCTAAGAAGTCATCATACTCGCCCGATAGTCCCAAAATTGAAAGCCGCTCATTTTGTCGGAAAAATATTGAGTTTCGCCCATCTCTAATTCTGCAAATTGAGTAGAACTCGGCATATGTACAACGTACAGACAATGTTAAGAATGGGTTGGCAGAAATTTTGAAAAAGATTGCCAGATTTATTGCTTTTCTGAGGGACTCCAATGAATTTTTTTATTATTTGCATTTATTTGTGCTAAAAAATTCACCATTTTTATTTTATTATTTCATTTACAAAATATTCATATCATAAGATGAATGAATTTTGGATTTTAATTTTGTTTGCATTCTTTGCAAATTCACTGGACAAAGCCGAATCTGTAAAAGTAAAATTGGAGGAAACGTCACTCAAAACATTTGATGAAATATTCGGAGAAGGCTGGTGGGACAAAGGTGAAGCCGAAGATTTGAAAACGCAGGCGCCAACAAACTTTGGACAAAATGGCCATCACCAAATCGACCGGCAGAACACCCAAATTGGACAAATTGAACCCAATTCAACTGATCAGCTTGGACAAATTGAAGCCAATTCAACTGATCAGCTTGGACAAATTGAAGCCAATTCAACTGATCAGAATCCTCCTCTCATAGAGTCTGATGACTTTGATAATGTAAAAATGGGGAAGAACTTATTGCTGAAGATGAGCAAAAACGTAAAATTGTTGCTAAATTCCACGAAATGAAAGGCGAATTTAGGAAAATTTTCGGATAAAGAAAGGGTTAAAATTGAGGATAAAATTGCTCAACATTTAAAAGTCAATCGCAAAAAAATATACAAATGGAAAAAACAATTTGGCTTAAGTCGAAGAAACCCAGATAAACGAAAAATTTTGGTAGAGAAACAATGAATTGGAAAAAAACGATTTGGCATCTAATGATTTTTAAATATTTTTTTTGARGAGTGAGATTTACTTAAATATTTGCTAAATCTGTTATGGAATACTTGTATCTCTCAAACTTTTTCTCTTGGCTATAAAACACGAAAAATGAATTAAACAAAAAACAGAAATTTTCATATTTGGCAAGCAATTGATAAAAAACAATTTCAATATTATTGTCGGCCCCCCAACTGCGTCCCGCCAACTGCGTCCCGTGCCAACTGCGTCCCGTGCCAACTGCGTCCCAGCTACTAATTTTAGATCAAAAGAGTGATACCACGCTAAAAAATTTTCTTAAAATTCCTTGACTTTTGTTTCAAGATACATTATTTTGAAAAATTCAAGAATTAAACATTTTCGGTCGACAATCGTTTCGCGATTGGGAACGGAGATGAAGAATAAAAATTGAGCGCTTTTTGAATCGGGTTGAATTTAAAATTAAGGAAAAACCGACCTTTTTAAACACTCACATCCTTACTATTTTTACATCAATTACCGGTCCACTATTTATTGCCTAAGACTAGGGTGGCTTAGGCCTAAGCCTAACAAACCCCAAGCCAGGGTGGCTTAGGCCTTAGCCTAACAAACCAGTAAGTTTCTAACTTTTTCCTAGTTATTCCATCCGCCTTTGGTGTTATTTGAAATTTTTTAAAGTTTAAATAGGCAAAATAAAAAAAAATTCTGTGAAAATTTTTGTTTTTGTGACGGAGTTACCTTTTTGTTCGGTGGACGCAGTTGGCTGGGACGCAGTTGGCGGGACTCAGTTGGCAGGACGCACATGACCCATACTCTTCCAAGAACCTGCCTAGCTGTTTGTGCCTCTACTAAACCCTCATTTATTTTGCCAGCTTGGTTTGCCTAAAATTCAAGAAAATGCTTGGAATCTCATTCAGGTTCTAATAAACGACAAGAAATATGACTTTCTTGTTTCACTAATTTAAATTTTGAACTAATGTAATAAATGATTTCTGATGACTTTTCGGTGAGTATCTATGGAGTAGTAAACAATTTCTAAAGCTTTTTTAATTATTTCCGATATTTAAAAAATATTTTTAGGCTAAATTTTGATTTTTAAATAATCTTTTTTTTTTATTGGAGATCTCACCGATTAGAACGCCCCTTTTGTTTTGTAAGATTAGTAATTATTGGACCAATTTCTGAACATATCAAGTTAAATATCCAAAAAAAAATTTTCCGATGGTTTGAAGGCTTGCCTGCTTTTCCGCAATACGCTTCGATCATTTCTTGAGAAGAACTTAGCAGCCGGAATAATTCAATTCAAACAACTTTGGATGAAGAAATGCTTAAAAAATGTGCACATCCGAGGAATCATCTGGAAGATGGCGAATTTTAATTGCAAATGTCAATGAAGGATCTTGGCAAGAAAAATTCAAGTGATGCATTTTATTCTAAAAATTTTTCTAAAAACGCCCAATTAGTGGCAAAAATAGGGTAAAAAGCCTTTTTTACTTGAAATAGGGGTTTGCCGCTATTTTAGGTGCGAAAATTTTTTACGTTGGTGAGTTAAGACGACGAAATTTTCGGCTAAAAACATTTTTTCGTGCGTTAAAAGTAAATCCAGCCCACCCTCATCTCGCACATCTGTTTTGAGCTTGGAGCACAGAAATTGGCATTTGAACATTTTGACTTGCATGCCCCATTGGTCCAGGTGCCAGGAAAATTCGACAGTGACTGATTTCGACAGTGGCTGATTTCGACAGTGGATTTCGACAGTGAACCATTTCGACAGTGACTGATTTCGACAGTGAACTATTTCGCCTCCTTTTGCTCTTTTTCAGACTTTTTCGACAGCGACAGATTTCGACAGTGACTGATTTCGAGAATTAAAGATTAATTAAATACTAGTGATAAAAAGATAAAGAATCAAGTGTGATTTGTCAAATGGCAATAGTATTATACAAATTCGGGAAAAAGCAATGAATTTTTATGTGAGAAACAAAATAACGATATTGTGCAAACTGATCAGTTTTGTTTGCTCTTATTGCTTAGAGGTCATTCAGTTTATTTGACCGTCGAAAGATAAGGAGTAATGGAAAAATGGTTTTGTGGTCATTCTCGAGCATTTATTTTCTTGATATTTCTCCTTATTTCATTGATGGCCGGACTAATTCGTTTTGCTGAAACAAAACCGAGCCGAGGCCGAGCTCGGATTCGTGCCCTAAGCTTATATTTACCCTAGAAAACATGCATTTTTAAAGAAATTTGGGAAATAAATTAGGTATAAACATCTAAATTTTTAACATTGTTTCGGTAGGGATCCCAATTATTCATGATTGCCGCAATTTTTTTCCAGAGCTAGATTGAGATTTTTACAAATCTAACTTTTTAAATTCAAGATAGATAAAAACAGGAATTGAACTATTATCGGCGAGTCGACCGTCGGCGAGTCGAACCATCGGCGAGTCAACCGTCGGCGAGTTGACACGTCGGCGAGTTGACATGTCGGCGAGTCGGCGTCGGCGAGTCGACCATCGGCGAGTCGGCATCGGCGAGTTGAACTGTTCCCCTTTGTCGCGCTATCGACAAGAAGTTGCTGTCGACGTTACTTTTGAGGTGGTTACGTTGATATAAACACATTAAAAATTAACTAGACAAATTAGAATTAATTTTAATATTTTTTAATTTACACTTGAGACACTCATCTAATAAAAGGATCATAAAATCAAGTCATGCCCAAGGGGCTTTTCACAACGCTACACGATGTCAGTTGTGATTGATCATTGTGCAGTGCCTGTGGTTTACGGTTTACTGCCAAACAAAACATTTGCGACCTACACACGATTCTTTTAAGCGATTAGGGCTGCAGTTGCGTATGATTGGTTTCCGCTGCGAATTATGAGTGATTTTGAGGCCGGGGCTGTCAATGCAGCTGGGAATGTCTTTCCAAACTCTACGAGAACTGGTTGTCTTTTTCATTTCGGCCAGGCCGTCTGGCGTCGTATCCAACGGTTGCCAAATTTGCTGACACMCTATCGCAACGATGACTATGTCCGGACGTCCATGCGATCAATGCCAGCACTAGCTTTTGTTCCTCCACAATTTGTCTACAACTACTTTTGCATTGTTATGTCTATTCTTGAACTCATTCTTTATTTTGTTAATACTTGGCTTGGCCCGAGGCGAATCATTCAAAACGAAGAGATTTTGGAGGAAAATGCTGGGGGGCTGCTGATAATTGGATTCGTGGACAAATTGAGGCACTGAATTTGGCTCTGACTGATGCTTTGTTTCCCATTGAATTATGGAATGTAATGGAGAGAGTAAATGAAGGGTTGGGGAGAACCAATAACTCGGTTGAGGTGCGATAGATTTATTGATTATTTAAGTGAATGCCAAAGCTTCGTTAAGGGTTGGCACAGCGCATGGAATGTTCACCTCAAAGGGAACCAACGGGCGAATTCATTTGTAAGAAAGATGGTTGAAGAAGACGAAACTTGGCAACACATTGTGACTGACTTTCAAGGAGCACCTGCTGACGGCATTAAAGGACCTTATGACACTCGAAAAGCACAGTACATTCGACAGGACCGAAATTTGGAGGCTCTTGTAGCTGATTTTCAGAATCGTGACCCGCTTGAATTCCTCCGCTCATGCGCTTACCACTTGCGCTTTTAAAATGATTCATTTTTAAAGTATTTTAGGATTGCAATTCTTCACTAAGTGATGTATCTTTTTTAAAATTTCGGATTACTGTCGAAATCAGTCACGGTCGAAATCTGTCGCTGTCGAAAAAGTCTGAAAAAGAGCAAAAGGAGGCGAAATAGTTCACTGTCGAAATGGTTCACTGTCGAAATCCACTGTCGAATTCAGCCACTGTCGAAATCAGTCACTGTCGGGATTACATAGCACCTTGGTCCAGACGCCTGAAAAAGCTCGTGCAGAGCAGTGTATGATCGTGGACGGAGCTCGACACCGGACGTATTCCTGGACCCAGTTTACCGATAAGTACCCTGACTTTCATTGAATCTGGAACAGTTTAATCCTGATTTTATCATTTTTTACTCAACTGCAAAAATTCCATTGAAAAAATTTCGGATTTCGGTTTTGAAACTTCTGGAGTTCAGGATTTTTGAGTTTTCGGATTTTAAAAAAGTTTCGGATTAAACTGCGGTATTTTGGTATTCGAACCGCTATTTTTGAATAATAAAATTTTTGAACATTACGCCCAGTCTCGAACAGTACAAAATTTTTGGAATTTTATTTTTTTTGATCAACAAATTTGGTGAAGTTTTTTGGCCTGGGTTTTATTACGGCTATTCACAATCGATGCCCATTTTCATAGAATGATTATTAATTAAGAAATTTCTGAAGATGTCAGGAATATTGGATGGGGTGAGACAATTTTAAAGAATATGATTTATGTCAATGCCCATTTAAATTGTAGGATTTCATTTATTATTTTCAATCATTTTTTAAAGCTAAATAATATTTGCAAAATTTTTGAATATTTTATTATTTGTATTTTGAATGAATAATTGGGATTTTAAAATTCTCTGCATTTTCGGTTGGGAGCCGGAATTCCGGCCTTTTTTTGGTTTCCGGTTATATCCCGGATACACATGAATCAATAGAAAGCATTGGCACTGGTATAATTGGGCCAATTCACGTCAATTCCACCGGCAAACAGCGAAAGTTTCTAAGCAATTTTCTTAAAAAAATAAGTTAAAATTTCTTAGTTTTTCCCTTTTCCTGCCCGCGCTTAATTGTTTATCTTTCCAATGATTTTTGACAAAATTTAGTATAAAGGGTAAAAAAACGTCAATAACATGGAGGGGGTTTGAAGCTGCACCTGATTTTCAGTGACGGGAACTCAGATCAATAAGCCAACAATAACAGTTGCATTATTCCCGAAAAATGTGGTGACGTGTCTAAAAAACAAAATTTCTTTGATACAATTTCTCTTTATTAAATTTAATAGATAGTCCAGACTCACTAATTACTCGTGGTGCTTAAAGACCGAGTTAAATTATATAAATAAGGACAGATCGCACCCCTAATTTATGGCACTAAAAAGTATCTTAGATTAAATTTTTGGAATCGAAACTTTCGGATTTTTAGAAAATTTTCCCAGTATTTTTTCCACCACCGATTCGCAAATTGGAGAAAAGCAACGAAAAAAATTCACTTTCATCTGTGGTGAAATGTTTTCCTCAGGGGGCCAATTAATTATAATTATATTAAAATATTTTTTCATTTGAATAATGTCAATCAATCGTTATTTTATAAAATGAATATTATTTAAGAAAATATATAGGAAATATGTAATATTGATTTGGTCCCGGTTCAAATAAATATTATGAAATGCCAGGATATTTTATATGATAAAAGCCCATTTCAGTTGTGGGCTGCCATTTATTACTTTTATAATTATTTATTTCAGCTAAATATATTTATTAATATTAAAAATTTGTGAAATTTTATTATTCTTTGAAAATTTTTGACAGAAATTCTAATAAAATGGAAGAATTTTGGATTTCCCACAAAAATAGTAAAATATGTTTTTTATACTTTATATTTACAGAATCGTATTTACTGAAACAGAAAGAGGTTATTTTGGCCAAATAAAATGGAAGAGTTTTGGAATTTAATTTTGCTTTTACTCTTTGCAACAAATTCACTGGACAAATCCGAATCCATACAATTGGAGGAATTGGAAGAATTGCCACTTCAAACATTTGACGAAATATTCGTAGAAGAATGGTGGGACAAAGATGAAGCCGAAGATTTGAAAACGCCGGCGCCAACATCCATCACCAAATCGACCGGCATAACAACCAAAATGGACAAATTGAACCAAATTCAATTGATCAGAATCCTCCTTTCACAGAGTCTGATCACTCTGATAATGCCAAAAATAGTAAAGAACAAAACGAAACGATGCAAGAAATGACTTCAAGCGAAAAACAATCGACGAATTCCTCGCAATTAAAGACGAATTTAAGCAAAAAGGAAAATATTCAAAAAAAGAATGGAATCAAATTGAGCAGAAAATTGCAAAACATTTAAAAGTCAGTCGCAAAAAAATTTTTAAATGGAAAAAAGAATTGGGCATTAGTCAAAAAGTTTGCACTGAAAAAGAAAAACATAAACATTTGATAGAAAAATTTTATCAGAAGAAAGCCGAGTTAAAGCGAGACGGATTCAGAAGTTCATATAAAAATGAATTAGATGAAACTGTCGCAAAAAAGTTGGGCCTCAGTTTTACAACAATTTACGCTTGGAAACGAAAACTTGGACAAACGAGTGAGTATTTGAAGCCTTCTTTTAATTAAAATTCTTTTACAGTACCAAAACATAAATACGCCCACAGCGAACAAAAGGAATTGATGAAACGTTATTATGAAATTAAGGACAAACCGCCTAAAATTAGTGACGAGAACATTGCCAAAATGTTGAAAATTGGATCACGCACTTTGTATAATTGGAAAAAACAATTTAAACGACAGCAATTTCATCCAAATTCTGTCGATGGACATTCTGTGGAAGAGAATGCCGCGGCAAATGTCCAGGAGAATTCGGAGTTGAATGAATAGTTTGAATGATTTGGGAAAAAACGATTGGGCAGTGATTTAAAATGTTTATAAACAATAAATACTCTTAAAATTGTAATGGGCATTCATACAAATCATATTCTTTAATAATTATCCCACCCGAATCAATAATTCCTGACATCTCATAAATATTGTTACTACAAATTTATCATTTAATAAAAATAGCGATCGATTTATAATAGCCAAATGAAAAAATTTTAAAATACTTAAATTATCGCCATGGAGAAAAAGTGAGATTTCAGCTTCTAAAGCATCTAATCCAATTTGTTTCAACTGGAAATATAAGGCGTGTTGAACACGATTTAATAAAAAAATGTTCGGTACACGGACTAAAAATACACCACTAAAATAGCGTCATCGAGCACCAAAATGTGTATTTATTGTATGACAGATCGCCAAATATGAGGCTTTTTGGAATTATGAATCAATTTTCTTAACAAAATTGTTCTTGGCGGCGCCTATCGGCTATGCTGGCCACTCTCACTCAGAGCTGGGCAAAAACTTTGGTTTAAATTTTGTGCTCAAAAAATCAACCCGAAGGGCGGCAGAGAAAACAATTCTGATGATTTTAGGGTTAATTCTTGAAACGAAAGGAGCTAAAATGTAAAATAACAAATATTGGAACCAGACAAAAAACCTTCTTAGAATGTTAATAATACCAGCCCTTCGAGTTTATCGTTCCCGTCTCACAATAAAACTATCCGTCGACCCTATTTTATCTTCATCCACATCGGGCTTTCAAGCCTTTTCAGCTACGCGCGCTGGACTCGAGCTCCTGTATTAGTGCGCTACAATCGCAATTGTCTGCGCTCCCATGAGTTATGTCGGAGGAATAATCCTGTGAAAATAATATTTACCCCGCAAATATTTGAATAAAATGCATTTTGTAAGTACTTTCCACTTAAGCAAGTATTCCTTTCGGCCGTTTTAAACCCGGCTATTCAGGACGCGCTCTACCTGAAAACCCCGTTTAAAAATAAAAAAAGAGCTAATTTGTAAGCAGATTGCACCTCAAAAGTATCGTCGTCGGGATTGTGCTAGACGGGTTTTTAGATTTTTCAGAAAAAAGAAAACACTAAAACACTAAAAATTCCCGATTGCGGTCCGTGTTTTATATTTTTCACCCATATCGTCGGTTCTCTATGTCTAAGCAGATCAAGCCGGAAAAGCCGATCGGTTCTATTTTTGGTGTTGCCAACGGAAATTTCAAGGCTTTCTGCGTCGCAAAAAATTTGAAAATCCGGACCCTACATATTTTATGTGCATATTTTGGCATTTTGCAAAAATTTCCACAAAAGCAACAAAAAAAAAATTTTAGGAGGAGTTTTCTGATTAGTTGAATTAGGTTCAATTTGTCCATAGTGATCAGACCGAACCCCAAAATACTTCCAATTTCATTAATAGGGAGAACAAATTTACTCAACAATAATATTGAAATTGTTTTTTATCAATTGCTTGCCAAATATGAAAATTTCTGTTTTTTGTTTAATTCATTTTTCGTGTTTTATAGACCAAGAGAAAAAGTTTGAGAGATACAAGTATTCCATAACAGATTTAGCAAATAGTTAAGTAAATCTCACATGTCAAAAAATATTTAAAAATCATTAGATGCCAAATCGTTTTTTTCCAATTCATTGCCCATTCATTCAAATATTTCCCGAATTCGAGTTCTCAATTTCCTGAATATTTGCCGCGGCATTCTCTTCCACAAAATGTCCATCGAAAGAATTTGGATGAAATCGTTTAAATTGCCTTTTCCATCTATCCAAAGTGGCTCCTCCAATTTTCAACATTTTGGCAATTTCCCCGTCACTATTTTTAGGATTTTTGTTTTTAATTTCATAATAAAGTTTCATCAATTCGTTTTGTTCGCTGTGGGAATATTTATGGGTTGGTTCTGTAAAAGAATTTTATTTAATATAAATAAATAATAAATTTGGGCTCGAAAAACTCACTGGTTTGGCCAAGTTTTCGTTTCCAATTGTAAATTGTTCTATCAGTTATGCCCAACTCTTTTGCGACAGTTTTATCAATTTGTTGATTATAAGAGTTTTTGAATCCGTCCCGCGTTAACTCGGCTTTCATTTGATCAAATTTCTCTACCAAATGTTTACGGTCTTTTTTATTAAACATTTTTCCACTTATGCCTAATTCTTTTTTCCAATCATATATTTTTGTGCGACAGACTTTTAAATGTATAGCAATTTTCCTTTCAATTTGAACCCATTCTTTTGCCGAACATTTCCCTTTTTGCTTAAATTCGTTTTTTATTGCGTGGAATTTTGCAACAATTTTACGTTTTTCGTTTGAAGAAATTTTTTCTATAATTTCGTTCTGTTCTTCGCCATTTTTGGCATTATCAGAGTGATCAGACTCTGTGAGAGAAGGATTATGATCAGTTGGATTGAGTTCAACTTGTCCAGAGTGATCAGACTGTGTGAGAGCAGGATTCTGATCAGTTGAATTGGGTTCAATTTGTCCAATTTGGGTGTTCTGCCGGTCGATTTGGTGATGGCCATTTTGTCCAAAGTTTGTTGGCGCCGGCGTTTTCAAATCTTCGGCTTCACCTTTGTCCCACCAGCCTTCTCCGAATATTTCATCAAATGTTTTGAGTGACGTTTCCTCCAATTTTACTTTTACAGATTCGGCTTTGTCCAGTGAATTTGCAAAGAATGCAAACAAAATTAAAATCCAAAATTCATTCATCTTATGATATGAATATTTTGTAAATGAAATAATAAAATAAAAATGGTGAATTTTTTAGCACAAATAAATGCAAATAATAAAAAAATTCATTGGAGTCCCTCAGAAAAGCAATAAATCTGGCAATCTTTTTCAAAATTTCTGCCAAGGGCATTATTTTGGGAAAAATGCCTAAAATTTGCATTTATGTGCCCGCAAATTTCATTCCATTATTACCGGGATCGGATTTATATGTGCTAAAAACCAAAATATGTATGTTTTTATGTGCTTAAAAATTCTAAATATGTATTAAAAACTAAAAGAAATGCCAATTTCACATGTTTTGGAAATACATTTTTTTACGATGCTAAAACAGAAAAGACAAAATCAAAAAATGTAAATAGAATGGACTGTTTTAACTTTGAATTTAATTTTTCAAAATAATTTCGGAAATTATTGGACTGGATCCAGAAACCCTTTATATAAATGGAAAATGTATATTAACAAAAAAACATAATTAAATAAATGAAAGCCACTTTGAGTTGGCTTACAACAAGCCTCTTTTATATGGCCCAACTTTCGCTGTTTGCCGGTGGAATTGACGTGGAATTGGCCCAATTATGCCAGTGCCAATGCTTTCTATTGATTCATTTGTATTAGGCATGTAACCGGAAACCAAAAAAAGGCCGGAATTCCGGCTCGCAAAAAAATGTCCGGAAATACGAGAATTTAAAACCCCCAATAATTTGACTTATTCTAATTTTTCTGATCTTGTTTTCAATTTTTATTTCTTAACAAATATCATCAAAAATT
>MEIZ01000046.1:225534-244003 GCA_001723225.1 Globodera ellingtonae
TTGGCGCGACCAGTTGGCGCGGCCAGTTCGGGCGCGACCAGTTGGCGCGACCAGTTGGCCGGCCAGTTGGCGCGAAGTTGGCGCGGCCAGTTGGCGCGAAGTTGGCGCGGCCAGTTCGCGCGAAGTTGGCGCGACCAGTTGGCGCGACCAGTTGGCGCGACCAGTTGGCGTGACCAGTTGGCGCGGCCAGTAGGTGTGACCAGTTGGCGCGACCAGTTGGCCGGCCAGTTAGCGCCACCAGGGGACCCGTTTGGTCAAAACAAAGAGAACCGACAATGGACGCAGAAGAAAACAGCGGAGATACACATCATTGATGAGGTTGCTAATTTAAAGTGTGTAAGGATTTTAGGTCGAACAACGTTTGGCCGACTTTAATAAGCTTGCAAAGACGGAGCCGAATATTCCGACTGATGACCTGGTTACCGAAGCATTGAACATTAAGAAGCTGACAACGAACAATTTGCGTTGATATCCACGGCCAAAGCTCTCACACAGAGAGCGGCGAAGCAATGACGTCCTTTCGGACATGGGAATGAAGTGGCGAACATCATGATACCGCCAGCGTTGCGCACAAAGGACAATAAAGCGTAGGATTTTTTTATTTTAAAAGTTCTCAATTAAATTTTTTCTGATTTACGACTACGCAAGTGTTCGACCTGGTGCCGACGATCGCACAATTTTGTTTGCTAGTGATAAGGTAAAATTTGTAATTTATCTGAATAAAGAAAATGGTAGGCACTCTCCTTTCTACGTCACAACAGAAATTGGTCTGCCGAAAACGCACTTGGCGGAGACTTCTGTCCAGAATCAGGTACAAATCTTTTTGCGTTTATTCATTATTTTCCAATCAAATTCAGTGCTCACAAACTTCGAGGCAGCTGAAATCGCCGCAGTCAAGCAAGTCTTCCCCACGGCGCGAACTCAAGCATGCCTCTTTCATTACGGCCAGTCCCTATTTAAGCGTCTGAAGGACGAAGGATTGGCCAAGAATTTCAACAAGGACTTGTCCATCCGCACCGCACTTCGTCGCTGCATTAGTTTGGCATTTTTGCCGCTAGCAATTGTTCGGCGGGGTATGGAAATCATCATCGAACAATCGCCACGAATAGAAGTGATGATTTGGCATTTAATAAATTATATTTAAAATAACAGAATTTCAAAACTACATCGGACTTTCGGAGTTTGACCGCATCGTTTCAAAGCGATTCTGATGCAAAGTATGTTTGATGATATGGCGGGGCATTCAACTCCAAGAAGTACTGAAAAACAGTATAATTCTATAAGCAGCGTCAATGACAATGCCAAATCCGAATGATGTGCGCTTTCTGATTCTCACATCCTTTAACATTGATCAATACCAACCACATTGGCCTTCAATACACATTGCCACTTGTGCATCAACCGCTTTTCCAAATTTCCTTTTGGAATGTGAGAGAGCGTGTGAAAGACGATTTGCCGAGAAGTCAGGCGTCAATGGAAGCGACGCACCTAGCTTTTCAAGTGCAAATTAGCTCTTAAGTTACACTAAATTTTCCAGTTCAGAAGCAGTGCAAGCGCCGTCCGAGAATGTTTGACTTTCTGACCGCTCTACAGAAATGGGACACCAAAAAAATGCAGGAAGTGAGGGAGGCGCTTACAAAAAAACTGCCCAGGTCATTAAAATTTGTTAATTATTAAATGATTAGATTATACCCCAGAAATTTATTATTTTTGTGATCCCTTATACAATCTGATCACTACATCCTTTTTATGATTAACAAATGCCTGTTGAATATCAAAAAGTTGATTCTTTATGCAATTTGGCACGGCACTGGGTCCTGTTATATTCGACATTCGGACATTTTTTGTTCTATTCGACACTCGGACATTTTTTGCTCTATTCGACACTCGCCTTTTCGAAACTCAGACATTTTTAGAAGTATTCGACACTCGGACTGTATTTGGTTTATTTGACACTCGGACCATTCGACACTGGGACTTTCGACATTCGGCCCATTCGACACTCGGACCGGTAGCCCAAAATTTGTATAAAATATTTTTTGTATTCAGATTCTTTGAAAAAATGTTATTATTTAATCCATTGGTTACGAATCGTCAATAGAAAATAAAAAGTTGCTGACAAAAAAAATTTGCATGTGCAATACTTTTTTTGCCCTCTATTTTAAACAATATGCATTTGGATGGACAGTCGCACACAATTTGAATATACTTTGGATTTATTGCTGGGGTTTGCATAATGTGTGGAAATGTATTCAATCAACTTTATGAATGTGTAATTTTTTCGTTGAACAAATTTGTGTTGCTTGGGGCAAGCCTTTTTGCCCTAAATCCAAAATGTTCCAAATTTCTGGTACGAAATGATCGATGACGAATTGTGGTGCCACCCAAAGGAACATTTAAAATTTATGTCAAAAATTTTTTCCAAATCATTCACAGTCAAAATCATTATTCAAATACTGCCCAAATTCGAGTCCCCAATTTCCTGAATGTTTGGGCCGGCATTCTCTTCCACAGAATGTCCACCGCCAGAAAACTAAATGGAGAATTTTCTAGCCCAAGGGCAATGCGATTATTTTCCAAATTTCTGCCAACCCTAAAATTATTGATCACAATTGGAGGAAATGGTAATTTCCGGTCGCTTCTAATATTGCTGGCGTCTCATAAATATTTTAATAAAAATAGACATTTCCGCTTCTAGAGCATCGAATCCAAATCCTTTTTTTAAAAAACTCAAAAAAATCTTCAAAAATTTTTGGACCACGCTTATTCCTAACTGATCCACCGAAAGCCGGGTACCCAAACCGGCGGGTTAAGCAATCCTGGTTATTAGACTTTTTTTTTTTTGGTTAATTTTAAATGCTTTTTAGTTTTTGAAATACACGTTATGCCTATAAGAATGACATTACATAAATTCACAACAAATTGACTGTTCTTGTTTTTTTGGAAATAAGTTTTACTCCAATTATTGGCTTTAATTCAAATTTTGGATTGGTTAATATTTTTAGACAACTAATTAAGTGAAATAAAAAATTCCAGCCGAATAAATGATTACATCCTTAAATGTTTTTTATTAACAAATACCGAAAGACAACAAGAAAGATGATTTTGAATTAATAAAAAAAAATTGTTTCCAGGCTTGGCAGAAATTTGGAAAATGATGGGCCTTATTGATTTTCTGAGGGATTCCAATTTATTTAGGCTAAAAAATTCACCATTTTATTTATTTATTTCATTTTGTGAATGTATATTATTCATTAAAAATTTTTGAAAAAATTCTTTAACACAAAAATAATTGACAAATTTTTGCAATCGAATTTCCCTTTTAGTTAAAAATTAAATTGTAAATTCAGAAGTTGTTTTTATGCCCAAATAAAATGGAAGAGTTTTGGATTTTAATTTTGGTTTTATTCTTTACAACAAATTCACTAGACAAAGCCGAATCCGTACAATTGGAGGAATTGGAAGAATTGGCACTCCAAACATTTGATGAAATATTTGGAGAAGGCTGGTGGGACAAAGATAAAGCCGACGAATGGGATAAATTAACGCTTGAACACAATTTCCATCACCAAATCGACCGGCAGAACACCCAAATTGGACAAATTGAACCCAATTCAAATGATCAGAATCCTCCTCTCACAGAGTCTGATCACTCTGATAATGCCAATTCAAGCGAAAATATTGCTGAAGATGAGCAAAAACGTAAAATTGTTGCCAAATTCAATGAAATAAAAGAGGAATTTAAGCAAAAAGCAAAATATTCGGCAAAAGAATGGGTTCAAATTGAGGATAAAATTATTAAACATTTAAAAGTCAGTCGCCGAAAAATATATAAATGGAAAAAAGAATTTGGCCTAAGTCGAAAAGTGTTCAATCAAAAAGAAGAACGAAAAAATTTGGTAGAGAAATTTGATCAAATGAAAGCCGAGTCATTGCAGGACGGATTCAAAAACTCTTATCATCAAGAAATTGATAAAACTGTCGCAAAAAAGTTGGGCCTCAGTTTTACAACAATTTACAATTGGAAAAGTGAACTTGGCCAAACCAGTGAGTTTTTTGAGCCCAATTTATTTATATCTTAATTAAATTCTTTTGCAGACCCAAATATACACTTCAAAAGCAAACAAAAGGAATTGATGAAACTTTATTATGAAGTTAAGGACAAAAACCCTAAATTTACTGATGAGAATATTGCCAAAATGTTGAAAATTGGAAGACGCACTTTGTGTAGCTGGAAAAAACAATTTAAACATCAGAAATTTCATCAAAATTCTGTCGATGGACATTCTGTGGAAGTGAATGCCGCGGCAAATGTTCAGGAAAGTGGGAATTCGAATTAAGGAATATTTGAATGAAAAGATGGTCAACAGAATTTTCGACAATTCACTGTTTTCTCGATTTACCGGCATTCCTTGAATTTAAATTTTAATAAAATTCGCCTCATTTTCTCTATTTTTTCTTTAATTTGTAATTTTGTAAGGGTTTTCACTTCTGCTTGGTGGTGTGTGGCCGATAGGTGCCGCCGAGAAACTTTTTGGAAATGTTATTGATGTTAAGAAAATTTGTGCAAAATTTATGAAAAATCGAAACAACGTATGCAAATTTCTCACGGTTTTAAAATACTGTTTTTTTTTAAACTATTATAGTTTCCAAAAATAAAAAACTATGAAATAGTTGCTAGAGTTTGTGACCTGAAAAAATGATTTTCGTGTTTTGAAAAATGAAAAATTTGTATAATTTTGCCAAATGTGTGCAACAAATCGAAATGCGTTTGCCAATTCCATTTTAGGCGAGCCAAATGATTGTTTAGTGCAAAAAGTCATTCATTTTCTGTGATTCCTTATTGTGTGATGGCAATCGAAGAAGGCAATTTAAGAGGGTGGTTTTGCCCTTTTTTGAATTTGTGGGGAAATAAAAGCTTTTAGGAAGGCCCTCCCCCCGCCAAGGATGTCAGAATGCCCTTTTTCAATGGCAAAGACCCCTTTATGCCAATGCCAAAATTGGGCTTGATGTAAATGCCAACCCAACAATTGTCTCGCATTGCCTTCACTCTCTTTGTCATAATGCCTAAGCCATCGATTGAAAACCGTATAGAAAAGGGTGGAAAATGCAGCAAAACCATCATTTAAACCTATCGCGTTAAAGCAGGCAGGGCTCGGGTCACAAATTTTTATAATCCGCATCGGAGCATTAAAAAATTTTTGCTAAGGATTTTCAAATTACAATTTTTTGAGAATAATTCTGCTTCACTTCTGCTGGTGGGAGGAGGCGGTGCGATCAGTGATGTCCCGGTTCCATTTTTCTAGCGATTCCGTCAACTGTTCCAAAATCAGTTCCGGATTTTCATGGAACCGGTCTCGGAACCGGTTCCGAAGGAGTTCCGGTTCCAAATTCTTGTAAATTTTTAACTATATTTGTTCTCGACCAACATTTTTTGAACTCAAAAACAAATCATTTTAATTGAAACACTGAATAATCTGATCAAATTCAACAGATTGCCTCATTTGTTCCAATTTCAATCATGTGTTCAGAGCATTTTATATTCCAAAAGACATTTTCAGCAGAATGAGTGCATTATTTTATTTACTAACTCTGACATTGTGTTGCCTTCTACAAAATGGTTTTGGCGGTCAATATGAACATTTCAAAGCAAATGATGTTGTTAAGCATTTGCTTGAACGGTATTTTAATAGAAAAATCAAAAGGGACGAGTTGTTAACAAAGGTGAACAAAATAAAAGGACTCGAAATGCGCCTAAGTACGCTGAAAAATTACCTAATGCAAATTAAGGTATTTTTGTTACAATATAATATTTTGCCTAAATAGTTCTCTTTAACTGCATAAAGAGTGTTTAATTGTAAAAATCAGTTCTTGAGTACTAATCTTGACTCTTTTTTCACGGTTTAGGAAGATGACGGTAGCAGCCGCATGAACATTGAGAAATTCAAAAGTAATCCTCATGCTATGTTTTTGGTTGAAAAGTATAATAATAGCCAAATAACAAAGGAACAGTTGTTAATAGAGGTGAACAAAATAAAAGGACTCGAAATGAGCTTATCTACGCTGTACAGATACCTAAGTTAATCAGAAATTTTATTGCTGAAGAAAGGCCAAATTTGTGCTATGGTCCTAGTCCGTGTTGGCTCCAAGCAGGGATGTGCTCTGGTCGACTTTTTAAAAACCAGAAGCCAGAAAACAGAATTCTGGTTGCATAAAAAAAAACAGAAAACAGAATTCTGGTGCCCAAAACGACCAGAAATTCTGGTAAATCAGAAAACCAGAAAGATTTTTTAAAATTTTTATCGAATGCAAGTTCAGTCAATTTTTTAAGAAAAATTTCTTAAAAATTTTGTCGATTTTTAAATTTTGCAAAAATGGCTATTTGTAAATGATGTTGTATACGAATTTCTGGTTTTTTCTCTAAAAAACCAGAAACCAGAAATCAGAATTCTGGTTGCAAAAAAAAACAAAAACCAGAAATCAGAATTCTGGTGCCCAAAATCACCAGAAATTCTGATAAATCAGAAAATCAGAATTCTGGTTGCAAAAAAAAACAAAAACCAGAAATCAGATTCTGGTGCCCAAAATCACCAGAAATTCTGATAAATCAGAAGATCAGAACAGAACAGAGCACATCCCTGCCTCCAGGCATGGAGACGGATACTTCGGATATTCGGATATATCCGGATATGGATGGATGGAATTTCAAAAAATGGGACGGATTAGCGGCACAACAGAGGTGCTGATGTAATAATGAGTGGTTGGGGTCTGTAAGGGATCGATGGTGGACGAAACAATAATTAAAAATTGTTTAAATTTTTTCTTTGTAAAATTGGTTAATTAGACCAATTTTCTTAATTTTTAAGGAATATGATTTATGAGTAGGGCTGCATAAAAAAATATGCACATAAAAATGAAAAATATGCATATAAATTTTTCCAAATTCAATATAAAATTTCACCAAAATTCTTCAAATTCATTCATCACTGGTTAAAATTGCTGATGATATAGATTTCCAAATCTACAAGAAAACTCAAGGCAATTCAGAAAAAATTTTTGGCAATAAGCAGACTTTTTAAAAATTTTAATTTTTTGGTGGCAGAATTTTTTGTCGCAAAAAAGTCAAATTTTTGGGGTGCATTTTTTGAAAATTTTGAAAAAAAGATCTTTAGGGGTATATTTTTTGTTTTATTGAATTTTTGTTAAGGAATTTTTGAAAATGGAGAAACATTGATAAATCCGGATTTCGGCCTTTTTTGGTTTCCGGTTACATCCCGGATACACATTAATCAATAGAAAGCATTGGCACTGGCATAATTGGGCCAATTCCACGTCAATTTCACTGGCAAACAGCGAAAGTTGGGCAATATATAAAAGTGGCTTGTTGTAAGCCAAATCCATCAGGGAGCTTTCATTTATTTAATTATGTTATTTTGATAATTATTGCCAGACCCGAAAGAACACAGACGGGTCAGTCGGTTGACCACTGGACCTGGTTTCTGGATCCAGTCCAATAATTGTTGAAATTATTTTTAAAAAGTAAAGTTAAAACAGCCAATTCTATTTGAATTTTTTGTTTTTTCAGTTTTGGCATCATAAAAAGTATCATAACTAAGGGGACCTACAAAACTTATTACACACGGATATAGAATAGAAGGTCAGAGGATAGCCAAGGCTAACTAATTAATCGTGGTGATTAAAGACCGAGTTAAATTATATAAATAAGGACAGATGGCACCCCTAATTTTTAGGCACTAAATAGTATCTTAGATTAAATTTTTTGGAATGCAAACTTTCGGATTTTAGGAAATTAACCGGATTTTTTTTTCCCCCGCCGATTCGCAATTAAGAAAATATATAGGAAATATGGAATATTGATTTGGTCCCAGTTCAAATAAATATTATGAAATGCCAGGATATTTTATATGAATAAAATGCCAATTCAGTTGTGGGATGCCATTTATTACTTTCAATAAGCTAAAATGTTTATTAAGATTACCCTACATTTTGCCTCCACTCATACTGGCTTTAAAAATTAGGAATTAGTTAATAGAAAATAAAAATTGCGAATGCGGTTTTTGAACCGCTTTAAATTTGAAAATTAAGGAAAAACCGAGAAAATTAAGGAAAAAACTTTAAGTAACAAAAGCCGATATATAATGAAAGGCCGTGTAACGGCCCGCTAACAGCGAGCATGCGATGACGGAGCAAGTAGTGGGGCGAGACGGAGGGCGGAGGAAGAAGTCTGACGAGCGCCACTGGGGGGCAAGCGCGCGGGGACCCGCGGAGCGGGCGCGCGCGAGACCCCCAGCCGGGTCACGCGCGGACTTCTTCCGGAGCCCCGGGAGTCTCGCCCCACCTACTGGCCGCCGTAGTCGAGTGTGCGGTACTTTAGCTGCTATTTTCCACCATACTGTCTAATTTTTCCCTTATCTGCCTTTGATGTTTAAAAAAGTTGTTTTTTCCTTAATTTTCAAATTTTAAACCGGTTCAAAAACCGCCCAATTTGGCGAGGTACACGTATTCGGAAATTTTTCCGAGGCAAAATGTAGGGACACCGTTTATAATATTTGTGAAAATTTATTATTCTTTGAAAATTGTTGACACAAATTCTTTAACACAAAAATAAATAACAAATTTTTCTATATCATTTCTGTTTATTATAGAATTAATTGAATTTCATATAAATGCCTCTAAATTCAGAGTTTATTTTGCCATAATAAAATGGAAGAACTTTGGATTCCAATTTTGGTGGCATTCTTTGCAACATATTCACTGGACAAAGCCGAATCCGTAAAAGTAAAATTGGAGGAAACGCCACTAAAAACATTTGATGAAATATTCGGAAAAGGCCTGTGGGACAAAGATGAAGCCGAAGATTTGAAAATGCCAGCGCTAACAAATTTTGGACAAAATGTCCATCACCAAATCGACCGACAGAACACCCAACTTGGACAAATTGAACCCAATTCAACTGATCAGAATTCTCATTCTGATCACTCTGATAATGCCAATTCAAGCGAAAATATTGCTGAAGATGAGCAAAAACGTAAAATTGTTGACAAATTCCACGAAATGAAAGAAAAATTTAAGCAAAAAGGAAAATATTCAAAAAAAGAATGGAATCAAATTGAAAAGAAAATTGCTAAACATTTAAAAGTCAATCGCACAAAAATATATAAATGGAAGAACGAATTTGGCTTAAGCCAAAAGTTATATGAAAAAGAAGAACATAAACATTTAATCGAGAAATTTGATCAAATGAAAGCCGAGTTAAAACGGGCCGGGCTCAAAAACTCTTATCACAATCAAATAAATGAAAAGGTCGCGAAAGAGTTGGGCCTCAATTTTAGAACAATTTACGCTTGGAAACGAAAACTTGGCCAAACCGGTGAGTATTTCAAGCCAATTTTATTATTTATTTATATTATTTAAAATTCTTTTACAGAACCAAATAAATATTCCCACAGCAAACAAAAGGAATTGATGAAACTTTATTATGAAATTAAAGACAAAAATCCAAAAATTAGAGATGAGGAAATTGTTAAAATGTTGAAAATTGGATCACGCACTTTGACTAGATGGAAAAGGCAATTTAAACGACAGCAAATTCACCCAAATTCTGAACGATTTGGCATCTGATGATTTAAATATTTTTTTTGACGAGTGAGATTTACTTAAATATTTGCTAACACTGTTATGGAATACTTGTATCTCTCAAACTTTTTATCTTGATCTATAAAACACGAAAAATGCAATAAAACAAAAAATAGATATTTTCATATTTGGCAAACAATTGATAAAAAACAAATTCAATACCTATTAGCTTGGTTTGACCAAAATTCAAGAAATTGCTTGGATTCTCCGGATTCGGCTTTGTCCAGTTAATTTGTTGAAAGAATAAATAAAACTCTTCCATTTATTTTGGCAAAATAATTTGAATTAGGGATATTTATATGAAATTTTAATTAATTTAATAATTTGAACCTAAAATTTGATATGGTAAAATTGTCAATTTTTTGTGTTAAAGAATTCCTACAAAAAATTACTTAAATTTTAAAGAATAAGAAAAATTCAATTCACAAGTTAATAAAGATTTTTTTTAGCTTTCCTTCCCTAATTTTTGCGAAATGATGTTATGTATGGCTTTTCGAAAAATAAGGAATATCCACAAAAAGATACCTTTGGGGTGACATTATTTACAAGGTGCATACAAGGTTCGGAATGGAATAATGGACACGGATGTGAATCCGAAAACTCCAAAATTTAAATTTGGGGGTTTGGATTCCAAAGTGGACTGAGTGAGCTTTTTTGATAAAATTAAAAATTGAATTAATAAAAATGTCCGGAATCCGAAATAGGATTACAATTAAATGATATTCCCATATTAAAAACTCCGATTTTTGGTGCTTTTCCCATTTAACCTTTTAAAAACGAAGTTAACCGCTTGGCTTTTTTCAAATGATTTTCCCATTTAGAGCATTAAAATGACATTTTATTTGTTTGATTTGGTTGAGTTTGCAGTTTTGTTTTGGCATTTTAAGTTAGGTTTTACGTCTCGGGCTCATAACTTTCGTTAGAAAAAAAGTGAAAATTTATACTTTTTAATTAATTACCAAGGCTGGCACTTTTAGATAAATACCGATTTTTTCTGCGAACTTGGCACGCTGAGTTTACGGGGGAGGGGATGTAACAGGGATGGGCGGAATTCCGATTTCCGGAATTCCGACTTAAGAGTTCCGACATTTTTGGGCTCGGAATTCCGAGTTCCGACTTCCGAAATTTTTGGACAATGCGGAATTCCGAGTTCCGAAATTTAAGGAAAAAAATCGGAACTTTTCGGAACTGTTACATATGTAAATTTTTTGCAAGACAAAATGACAATTTGTACCGATTTTCCTAATAGTACCAAAAATTGTTTTCCAAAGTCAAAGCCAACCTTGACAAAACAAAATACCTTTCTTTTACAATAGACGGGTTGACTTCCAAAAACGAACTCATTCATTAGTTTTTTTGACCGTACATTTTATTGATGAGGAGTTCCTGCCAAAATATTACATCTTGGAGGCGAGACCAATTGATGGAAGACATGCAGCTGAAAATTACGTTAAAATTTTGCGGGTATGATTTGTCATTTGTTCGCTGAGTTAATTACAAATTTTAGGATTTCTTTATGCGCGACGCTCAAAGTACAATGCAGGTCACTACGAGACTTTTGAACGTGGACAGTTTTGACTGCTATTGGTGGCATTTAATTTRTTGCCATAGATATTTTGAATTTCAGGCAGTAAATGACGGGTTCAAAACTATTGACGGCTTTTGCACAATTCAAGAAAGCTCAAAAAAATAAAAAGAAAAGTCAAAAAAAGTCAGCTTTCAAAAGATCGCTCTTCCGCAAAGAATGTTTATTAAAGTGGGCCTTTTATAATAATGATTTGAATATGCTTAAACTTAAGGATGTCGAGTAAGGTGGAACAGCACTTTCACAATGCTTAGAAGCCTTTTGGAAAATCGCAGAGCATTGGCAATTTTGAGCCAGGAGGAAAATCTGCCCAAATTCAGCGAAAATGGATGGGAATTGATGCAAGCAATTGTACAAGTTTTGGAACCAGTAAGCGCGAGGGATTTAAATGTGAATTAATGTATTTTTTAGATTTATCTGTCAACGAAAGAAATTGAGAACAGGCGTTGCACAATTTCGTCGTGTGTTCCTATCGTCAGCACAATGATCCGTCATCTCGAAAATTACTGACTGATGCCAATATCCGCTTAAACTAATTTAGGAAATCAATTTGCGACCGTTTAAAGTTACAAATAGCTCAAGAGCAGCACAAATTTGTACGGATCTCCGAAATAGGATTAAAGGAGAAAATGTTCTGAAACTTATTTTTTTTTACAATCGAATTTGCCAATTTAAATGGTTGATCTATTAAGGTTTTTAATTCGTAAATTGATTTATCCAACTCAGACAACATATTTAAGAAATTTTTCAAAACTTCCGAGTTCCGAATTCCGAGTTCCGACTTTTTTGGGCTCGGAACTCCTACTTCCGAGTTCCGAAAAATTTTTAGGTCCCGGAATTCCGACTTCCGAGTTCCGAAATTTTCTGAGGTCGTGGCGCCCATCCCTGGGGTGTAAACAATGCCAAAAAAATTTTGAATTTTTGACTCAATTTGTTAAGAAGATTTGCACCCAAAATTTTAAAATACGGCATCGGATTTCGGATTTCGGGTTTCGGGTTTTATTTTCCGATTTTGCCCATCCCTGGTGCTCAGCCCAGCTGAGGAGGGGGGAGGCGATGGATGAATGGCGAATTGGGTTGGGGACGAGGAAGCGGGAGAGGGGAGGGATGTGAGTCGGGAATCCCGGGCCCTGTGCCACCGACGACGCCCCAAACCTGTGCAGAGTCCATCGATGCACCGAACAACTCTTTTATTGACCAAACGTGCGGGAGAAACAGGAGGAAGTCATAGATTGGCGTTCCGTCCGCAGCTCGGAAATAGAGTGCGGCAAAATCAATTTCCGGATCCTGTAACAGGACCGGATCCTCAGGATTAGTCCTGTAAATTTCAGGATCTTGCTAATCCTGAAATGGCTAACAAAATACAGGATTCCGGACAGGATCCTGAAAAATCCTGCTCAGGATCCGGTCCTGCACCGCACGGAAAGCAACTGCATTCGCCTAGAGAGATGAAAAGTGAACACAAAGTTGGCACAATATACTTCCAAATTATATTAATTACATTTTTCGTGTTTTATAAACCAAAGTTTGAGAGGTACAAGTAATAGATTTTGCAAATATTTAAGCAAATCTCATTTGTCAAAAAATATTTAAAAATCATTAGTTCAAATCGTTTTTTTCAATTCCTTGACCATTTATTTTTGAACATTTGCCGCGGCATTCTCTTCCACAAAATGGCCAACATCGACAGAATTTGGTTGAAATTGCGGTCGTTTAAATTGCTTTTTCCATCTACGCAAAGTGTCTTTTCCAATATTCAACATTATGGCAATTTCCTTGTCTCTAATTTTAGGATTTTTGTCCTTAATTTCATAATAACTTTTCATTAATTCCTTTTGTTCGCTGTGGGGGTATTTATGGTTTGGTTCTGTAAAAGAATTTAATTAATAAAAAAATTAAAAAAATTGGTTTTGAAATACTCACCGGTTTGGCCAAGTTCGCGTTTCCATTTATAAATTGTCATAAAACTGAGGCCCAACTCTTTTGCGACAATTTTATTTATTTGATTTGAATAAGAATTTTTGAATCCGGCCCGCGTTATTCTATCTTCAATTTGATTCCTTTCTTTTGCCGAATATTTTCCTATTTTCTTAAATTCATCTTTCATTGCGTGGAATTTGGCAACAATTTTACGTTTTTGCTCATCTTCAGCAATATTTTCGCTTGAATTGGCATTATCAGAGTGATCAGACTCTGTAAGAGGAGCATTCTGATCAGTTGAATTGGGTTCAATTTGTCCAAGCTGATCAGTTGAATTCGATTCAAATTGTCCAAGCTGATCAGTTGAATTGGGTTCAATTTGTCCAATTTGGGTGTTCTGCCGGTCGATTTGTCCAGAGACATTTTGTCCAAAATTTGTTGGCGCCGGCGTTTTCAATTCTTCGGCTTCACCTTTGTCCCACCAGCCTTCTCCGAATATTTCATCAAATGTTTTTAGTGGCGTTTCCTCCAATTTTTTTTTACGGCTTCGGCTTTGTCCAGTGAATTTGTTGCAAAGAATGCCACCAAAATTAAAATACAAATTTCTTCCATTTTATTATGGCAAAATAAACTCAGAATTTAGAGGCATTTATATGAAATTCAAAATATATTTAGCTGAAATAAATGATTATAAAAGTAATAAATGGCAGCCCACAACTGAAATGGGCTTTTATCATATAAAATATCCTGGCATTTCATAATATTTATATGGACCGGGACCAAATCAATATTCCAATTTCCTATATATTTTCTTAAATAATATTCATTTTATAAAATAACGATTGATTGACATTATTCAAATGAAAAAATATTTAAAAATAATTATAATTAATTGGCCCCCGGAGGAAAAACGACATTTCACCACAGATGAAAGTGAATTTTTTTCGTTGCTTTTCTCCAATTTGCGAATCGGTGGTGGAAAAAATACTGGGAAAATTTTCTAAAATCCGAAAGTTTCGATTCCAAAAATTTTAATCTAAGAAACATTTTAGTGCCTATAAATTAGGGGTGCCATCTGTCCTTATAGGTCCTTAGTTATGATACATTTTTTATTATGCCAAAAACTGAAAAAACAAAAAAAGCAAATAGAATTGGCTGTTTCAACTTTGAATTTAATTTTTCAAAATAATTTCTAAAATTATTGGGCTGGATCCAGAAACCTTTTATATAAATGGAAAATGGTTAAATCTATTATCAATAATTATCAAAAAAACATAATTAAATAAATGAAAGCCCCCTGATGGATTTGGCTTACAACAAGCCACTTTTATATTGCCCAACTTTCGCAGTTTGCCGGTGAAATTGACGTGGAATTGGCCCAATTATGCCAGTGCCAATTCTATTGATTCATTTGTATCCGGGATGCAACCGGAAACCAAAAAAAGGCCGGAATTCCGGCTTGCAAAAAAATCCCAATTTTTTAAATAATAAGCATTCTATAAAAATGGCGATCGATTGTGAATAGCTGTAATAAAATCCAGGCCAAAAAACTTCACCCAATTTTGTTGATCAAAAAAATAAATAAAAATTTCAAAAATTTTGTACTGGTCGAGAATGGGCGTAAAATCGTCAAAAATTTCGGTTCGAATACCGAAAATACCGCTGTAAACAGATATCGCTTGGTCGGTATTTCCCGAAATCCAAAATTTTTTGATAAGAAATTTTTGCATTTTTAATTAAAAAAGGGGGGGGGGGTTTTTTAATCTTATTTGTGCTTCACTAAATGCATAATTATATATCGTTCAATATTTTTTATTCTAAAAATTGTCTGAAAATATGTTAATTGATGCACTGATTACGAATTCGTCAATTAAAAATAAAAGTTTTTTTTGAATCGTTGGCAGGTGAGTCGAGAAAATTTTGAATTTTTGACTTAATTTGTTAAGGGATTTGCAACAAGCATTTTAAAAATAAGGCTATTTTTAGGAATGGGAGTATAAATATATAATTCGTACAATCAAATGAAATGAAAAACTTGTGAATTTAAAATATTTTAAAAAAATCGGGGAAAAAATCTTTACAACTAGAGATTGGCGAGAGCGAGATCCCGACCGAGATTTTCCGAGAGACAGGTCTTGAATCTCAAAAATTTGTCGAAAACTCCGGGACCTGGACTCTCGGAATTTCGAGACAAATCTCGATCTCGGTCTCGGCGATTTTGACCGAGATTTTGAAAAGGATTGTTTTTCGAAGCGAAATACAAAATGTGGTAATATTTTTGAATTTTTTCAACAGTTCATTATAATGTCACGTTTCTCAGTGGTTAAACTGTATGCCTAAAACAATATTGCCTAAAGTTCGAGTCCTCGAGAGAAATTAGGTTTTATTCTTTTAATTGCATGCCCTGATGGTGTGATGGTGAGTGAGTGATGTGAGTTGCCCGGTATTCAAACCCATAACTGTGTAAATAGTTTTTTCTATCTTTCAATTTTAACTTCATGGGAAAGAAAACAATTTCTAAAATTTTTTAAAATATTAGGCAGCCTAGATCTATCTATACGTGATTTTGACCCATTTCTAATTTTCACTGTAAATCAAAAGTTAAATTCTTTTTGAAACACACAAAACCGTTTTTATTCTTTTCATTTTTCGGTTAAAGGAGCCATTTCGCGAGAATTCTTCAGCAGAATACTCAACGTTGACAAAACCATAGGGGGGAGCCGTTTGGTCAAAATTTGTATAAAATATTTTTTATTCAAAAAATTGTTTGAAAAATATGTTATTTAATCCACTGGTTACGAATTCGTCAATAGAAAATAACAAGTTTCTGTCAAAAAAATTTGCATGGCCAATGCTTTTTTTGCCCTCTATTTTGAACAAGATGCATTTGGATATGGACAGAGCGCACGATTTATTTTGCTGGGGTTTGCATAATGTGTGGAAATGTATTCGATCAACTTTAACAATGTGTAATTTTTTGTTGTTGAACAAATTTGTGATGCTTGGGGCAACACTTTTTGCACTAAATTCAAATGTTGTACGAAATGATCGATGACGAATTGTGGTGCCACCCAAAGGAACATTTAAAATTCATGTCAAAAATTTTTTCCAAATCATTCATAGTCAAAATCATTGACTATTCAAATACTGCCCAAATTCGAGTCCCTAACTTCCTGAATGTTTGGGCCGGCATTCTCTTCCACAGAATGTCCATCGACAGAATTTGGATGAAATTGCTGTCGTTTAAATTGCTTTTTCCATCTATCCAAAGTGGCGCTTCCAATTTTCATCATTTTGGCAATTTCCTTGTCATTAATTTTTGAATTTTCGTTTTTAATTTCATAATAACGTTTCATTAATTTTTTTTGTTTGCTATGGGCGTATTTATGGTTTGGTTCTGCAAAAGATTTAATTAATATAAATAAATCATTAATGGGCTCAAATACTCACTGGTTTGGCTAAGTTCACTTTTCCAACTGGTAATTGTTCTAAAACAGATGCCCAATTCTTTTGCGACAGTTTCATCAATTTCGTGATGATAAGAGTTTTTGAATCCGGCCCGCTTTAACTCGGCTTTCTTCTGGTCAAATTTCTCTACCAAATTTTTTTGCTCATTTTTTGGATTTCTTTGGCTTAATGCTAATTCTTTTTTCCATTTATATATTTTTTTGCGATTCACTTTTAAATGTTTAGCAATTTTCTTTTCAATTTGAACCCATTCTTTTGTTGGATGTTTTCCTTTTTGCTTAAATTCGCCTTTTATTGCGTGGAATTTGGCAACAATTTTACGTTTTCGCTCATCTTCAGCAATATTTTCGTTTGATGAAATTTCTTCACTATTTTTGACATTATCAGACTGATCAGACTCTGTGAGAGGAGGATTCTGATCAGTTGAATTGGGATCAATTTGTCCAATTTGGGTGTTCTGCCGGTCGATTTGGTGATGGACATTTTGTCCAAAGTTTGTTGGCGCCGGTGTTTTCAAATCTTCGGCTTCACCTTTGTCCCACCAGCCTTCTCCGAATATTTCATCAAATGTTTTGAGCTCCAATTTTACTTTTACGGATTCGGCTTTGTCCAGTGAATTTGTTGCAAATAATAAAACCAAAAATAAAAGCCAAAACTCTTCCATTTATTTTGAAAAATTTATAACTAATTTTGTGTTTAAAAGAATTTTTCGCAAAAAATATTCTTAAAATTTTAAAGAATAATAAATATTCACAAAATAAAATAAAATAAATAAAATGGTGAATTTTTTAGCCCAAATAAATTGGAGACACTCAGAAAATCAATGATGTTGGCGATTATTTTTTCAAATTTCTGCGGAGGATGTCAATTTCCGGTCGTTTCTAATATTCCTGACGTCTCATAAATATTTTGAGAACAAGTGACGTCGGCGCCGCAAATGTCGCATCCCAATTAAATAATTTTGAATTTTTGACTCAATTTATTAAGAGATTTTATTTAAAATTTTGAGAATACGGTACTTTTTTGTAGTTTATTACTGGGTCGTAACCGGTTCTGAACCGGTTCCGGACTTTGGCGGTTCCGGTTCTAAAACGTTTTCAATTTTTTTTCGAAGTTCCGGTCCGGACCCGGGACATCACTGCTCTGGAGGAGGGCTAATAGGGAATACGGTAATGCATAAACGTTAACTAATTTTTAGTCTTCGAAACCTAATTTTCATTAAAAATTGCCCTTCTGATCACTCGCAGTTTTTATGCGCCTCAATTGCTGTGACTATGACGATTGGCGAACCCCCCCCCCCCTCGTCCATCCGTCATCGCTTGGGGGGACAAAAATTGGTGGGACCAGTTTTGTGTGTTGCGCACGGCGGGATGCTTTTTGATCAGATGGCTGGATCATTTGCGCAATGTTAGTGAATAATGTTTGCAAGAGGTTGTGGAGACTCCTAAAAACCTTTGATTATGGCTTTTTGTCCTATGATGGGTTTCGGCGGTAATAATGTTTCTGCAAAATGATCAGCAGTTGGCCAGATTGAATGGGAAACGCGAGGACTGGTGGATCAACCGCGTAAGTTTAGGTGATTGGAGAGGTAACCAACATCTGATCAGGGCTTTGTATAACGCTACTCGGTTCAATCTCAAGTAACCCTAGGATTTTCGAGCTTTGAATTTTTTCGGGAAAAAATTATAAAAATTTAAAAATCCCTATCCCTCCCACCCGGTGATCACTGACTGATCCATTCCGGTCCAATTGTCGCCTCTCATTTACAACCACCCTCCTTAAACATTTCCTAATATGTGCACTTCAATAAAAAGTTGGACGGACCCCTCGAGGCATATT
>MEIZ01000046.1:255510-273350 GCA_001723225.1 Globodera ellingtonae
TCCCCTAATAGTAAGTCTTTTCCAATAAGTGACAGGCATTTCTGTTTCCCCTTCCCCTAATAGTAAGTCTTTTCCAATAAGTGACAGGCGTTTCTGTTTCCCCTTCCCCTAATAGTAAGTCTTTTCCAATAAGTGACAGGCGTTTCTGTTTCCCCTTTCCCCTTCCCCTAATAGTAAGTCTTTTCCAATAAGTGACAGGCGTTTCTGTTTCCCCTTCCCCTAATAGTAAGTCTTTTCCAATAAGTGACAGATGTTTCTGTTTCCCTATTTTAGGCTCAAAAAGGCCGAATCGGACTGCCCGTCGACTGCACGCAGTACGACACTGCCATCGGTAAGCTCCGCAACCTGCCGAATAGCGAGGACCTGAAGGATGCGCAGAAGTTCAGCGTGTCTTTGGAGAAAATCGCGCGACAGCTCGAAGCAATGGGGCAGGACATCGAAGGATCCAGCATCCACAATCAGCTCCAGGGCAAGCTACCCGATTTCGCTTGTGCGAGAGATCACGAAGGCAAGAAGGAAAGAAAGCCTCGCCTGGAGTACGACAAAATTCGCACCTGCCTGTAGCGGCTGATCGAAGAGGAATTGGCATCTCTGCTAATGAATCTAAAAGGATTGCTATACGGTATGCGAGTAAAGCGCGTTTTCCAAAACAAATTTTAACCATAAAAGATTTCAAATCATTAAATGTCAAAATTTTTTTTCCAAATCTGAACATTCATTCGTTCAAATACTGTCCGAATTCTATGCCTCAGTTTCCTGAACATTTGCCGCGTGTCGTTTAAATTGCTTTTCCATTTAACCAAAGTGCTTTTTACAATTTTGAGCATTTTTGCAATGTCCCAATCCCTAATTTTAGGGTTTTTTGTCTTTAATTTTATAATATTGTTTTATGAATTCCTTTTGTTCGTTGTGGGAATATTTATGGTGGTGCTGTAAAAGAATTTTTAATTAATATAAATAAATTAACAATTAATTTGTCTTGAAATACTCACCGGTCCCTATTCTCTTTTTGTCAAGTCTCGGTACATTTAGGTCTACATCATAAGCAAGTGATTGACAATTTGCCTTAGTGTATCATCAATTAAAATTTCTGATTGAATTTGACTCGGAAACAGTCGGGGTTCGGGGTTTTTTAAAAAATTTTTTCGAAAATTTTAAAACTCAAATTTTGTTGAATAATTTCTAAAAATTAATGTGTTAGTGATAAAATCTAACGTTTAGAGCCGATAATTTGTCTCCCCTTTTTTTAATAGACACGCAGTTTTGGCTTGTAGGACAGTTACAATCAAATAAAATAAAAATGTCAATTTTCAGCGAGTGTTTTTTGATTCTAACAACGATGCGCGAATAAAGTTGTTTTTTTTCAAAACAAGATTTTAGACCATAAAAGATTTAAAATCATTAAATCACAAAACACCTTTACAAATCATTGACGGAGATTATTCATTCAAAAGCTCTCCGAATTCGAATTTTCAATTTCCTGAACATTTATTTACGAGACATTCTCTTCCACAGAATGTCCATTGACAGAATTTTGATGAAATTGCTGTCGTTTAAATTGCTTTTTCCAATTACGCAAAGTGCGTGTTCCAATTTTCAACATTTTGGCAATTTCCTCTTCTTTAATTTTTGAATTTTCGTTTTTAATTTCATAATAACGTTTCATCAATTCCTTTTGTTCGCTGTGGGAGTATTTATGTTTTGGTGCTGTAAAAGAATTTTAATTAATAAAAATAAATAATTAAAATTGGGCTCGAAATACTCACCGGTTTGGCCAAGTTTACGCTTCCAATTGTAAATTGTTGTAAAACTGTGGCCCAATTCTTTTGCGACAGTTTTATTTATTTGATTTGGATAAGCGTTTTTGAATCCGGCCCGCGTTAACTCGGCTTTCATTTGATCAAATTTCTCTACCAAATTTTTTCGCTCATTTTTTTCCTTCCCAAAGTTTTGCCGTTTTTGGCTTAAGCCAAATTCTTTTTTCCATTCATATATTTTTTTGTGATTGACTTTTAAATCTTTAGCAATTTTCCTCTCAATTTGAGTTCTTTGTTTTGTTGAATATGTTCCTTTTTGCTTCAATTCGTCTTTTATTGCATGGAATTTGTCGATTATTTTACGTTTTCGCTCATCTTCTGTAATATTTTTGTTTGAAGTAATTTCATTCTGATTGGGTTCAATTTGTCCAGAGTGATCAGACTCCGTGAGTGGAGGATTCTGATCAGTTGAATTGGGTTCAATTTGTCCAGAGTGATCAGACTCTGTGAGTGGAGGATTCTGATCAGTTGAATTGGGTTCAATTTGTCCAAGCTGATCAGTTGAATTGGGTTCAATTTGTCCAAGCTGATCAGTTGAATTGGGTTCAATTTGTCCAAGCTGATCAGTTGAANCAATTTGTCCAAGCTGATCAGTTGAATTGGGTTCAATTTGTCCAAGCTGATCAGTTGAATTGGGTTCAATTTGTCCAAGCTGATCAGTTGAATTGGATTCAATTTGTCCAGAGTTTGTTGGCGCCGGCGTTTTCAAATCCTCAGCTTCATCTTTGTCCCACCATTCATCTACGAATAATTCATCAAATGTTTGGAGGGGCAATTCTTCCAATTCCTCCAATTGTACGGATTCGGCTTTGTCCAGTGACATTGTTACGAATAATGCCATAAAAATTAAAATCCAAAACTCTTTCATTTTATTTGGGCAAATAATTTTTTAATAACTAAAATGGTGAATTTTTTAGCCCAAATAAATGTAAATAATAAAATTTCTTGGTCATCCAGAAAATCAATAAGGGCCATCACTTTCCAATTTCTGCCAACCCTAAATTTATTGATCAGAATTGGATGATTTGGCCAAAAACCCCCTGAATTAATAACATTATATAAATTTCCAGGGTCGGCAGTGCCGATAGGCGCCGCCGGGGAAAATTATGAAACAGTCTGCCGGATAAGAGGAGCGGCGGAGATGCCAATTCTATCAGCTGGACAAAAGGTTTCATTAGCGTTAAAAGACCAAAAGTGGCAAACGGTCGGGTCTCTGAAAGTGCGATTAAAATCGCTCACTTTGGCATTGTATGCAAGAAACAGTTGCCTGGTTAAGAGACGATTGGGTCAAAGTCAAATGGGCGAGGAAATGCCCGACAATTAGTGTTGCACGATGCCCAAAATTCCACGATACTCGAGACTCGATACCGAGGCCGATGCCCAAAAACCCGAGACTTTTCTCGAGTCAATACTCGATACCGAGACTCTCGTACATCACTACCGACAATGGGTAGTTGCAAAAAGGGTCGATCCTTTAAATACACAACCGAGTGAAAACATCAAGGAGTTAGAAGACTTTTGGGACTATCCAGGGAACTAACATTGCATGGAGGGAGAAACGGTATGGGCTTCGAAATTGCTGGAGACGTAGACAAATGACGGAGTATTGACACGATCTCTTTTATCATTTTGTCACCCTTGACTCCGCCCCCATGTTGACAACACCCAATGTCCCCCCAGACACTTGGCGACCCTGGCACAAAACTCATAAAAAGACGCAAAAATGTTTATTCTGACAAATGAGCAGCAAAAGCGTAACATTGTTGAAGAATTTATTTCATTAACAGAAAAATAAGCAAAAAAGAAAACATTGCAGAAAAGAATGGCATAAAATTTATGTAAAAATTTCAAAGAGTGTCGGTGTTGGTCATAACACGATTAAAAAATGGAAAAAAGAGTTTGGACTAAGTCAAATAACACAACAAAGCGATATTCCGATCAGCAAAAGCGTGAAATTGTTGTTGAATTTATTAAAAGGAAAAATGAATATAAGCAAAAAAGTAAATATTCAAAGAAAGAATGGGACCAAAATTATAATCAAATAGCAAAGTGTCTTTGTGTCGGTCGCGAGACAATTTTAAGATGGAAAAAAGAGTTTGATTTAACTCGAAATTACCATTCACATGCAGAAAAAGAAGAAAAACTCAAGCAATATTGTGAAATTAAAAGAATCAACCCAAAAATTAAAGATTTCGAAATAGCGGAAAGTTTAAATATTGGAGGAAGCACGCTGAGGCTATGGAAAAGGGAACTTAAAAATGTTGTCAAAGATGAGAATGATTATTCTCTACAAAAGGAATTTGATCAAATAACTCAAAACAAAGTTTATTCCGATCAGCAAAAACGCGAAATTTTGAAACAATTTGATGAAATAAAAAGCAAATGTAAGAAGGCAAAACTCAAAAACATTTCAATGAATGAACTTGATGATGAGAAAATTGCAAAAAAATTGGGCGTTTGTAGAACAACAATTACTTTATGGAAGCGCAAATTTGGCCTTTCTGTCAGCAAAAAATTCTAATGAAACAAAAATTGGAATTTTGAAGAAATATGCGAAAATAAAAGGAAAGAATCCGAAAATGAGTGAACGTGACATTGTTGATTTGTTGAAAATCGCAATCAGTAGTCTAATTAAATGGAAAGCTAAATTTAAAGAAGCAATTAAGAACCTTTGAAAATATACAGTTTTTGTATGCTCGTGACTCAACGCGAAGCTGTTATTATTGTTTGTGAAAAAATTTAAAAATGTTAAATCTGTAAAATATGGAGCCCAAAAACTGCCAAAATATTGATTAAAAATGTGCTAAAACTGAGAAAATCTGTAAAATTATGCGTGAAAAGAAAAATTTTTTTTTTTGAAAAATATGATCTCTGGGGTACGTTTTTGGTTAAATTTTTTCGCAATAATGCTATGAAAATTAGGTTAAAAATGGGTTTCTGCCAAATATTGTCTCTCCGTGCTGCCATGTGCTTCTTCAGCAGATTCGGGTCCTGCCTCTAACATTTATGCGTTTTATAGAAAATGGATGGGTTTTTATGGGCAATCAAAAATTTAAATTTTAAATTAATGTTATGAAAATGTTCCTCGCATAAATATGGCCGTTTCCATAATGGAATCGGGCGAGACAGGAAAAAATTCTGAGTTTTTCATGTTTTTTCTGGAGTTTTTGTGGTCGAAAAATCCGAGTCTGACCTCTGTTACAACCAATTCCGAACCCCGGCGAACATTTGGACGAAAATTAAATTTTTCCAAAAATCAAGTTAGACGGCTACGCGTCCGAAGCCCACCACGATTGCCGATTCTGTCCAGTACTGAAACTAGGCCTAGCTTAGGCCTAAGCCAACCTGGCTTCATTCCAATTATCGGGTCTTTGAAAGTGCGACTAAAATCGCTCACTTTGCATTGTATGCAAGAAACAGTTGTTGCCTGGTTAAGAGACTATTGGGTCAAAGTCAAGGAAAACGAGTTCAAAAACGTGGAAATTCAAAAAATGAGGCAATATTTTTTTGGAGCTTTTTAGAATGGGAGAGGTCCCGGGAAAAATTTTTGAGTTTTTTGATGTAATTTATTAAGAAAATTGATCCAAATTTGCCGGAATTCCAGGTGGTTAATTACTTGTTCGAGAAATAATTTAGCCATTTTTATTATGGGTTTTTGTAGTTGATCGGTGATGCCAATAGGCGTCGCCGAGAGAAAAAAACAACGAAAAATTCTTACGATTTTACTAAAAAAATTTTGTCCAATTTCTATAAATGATGGTCAAAAAAAACTAATTCTTTATGTAAATATTTGAATTATGCTCCTTATTTTTCTCAAATTTATTTGGTAAAATTTTTAATGTTGAAGTGAATTCGGCAGCAAAGAGTAAAAAATATCTAGGTTACCACCTTAATATTTTAAAAAAAATTTAGAAATTGTTTTCTTTACCTGAAGTTRATCGAAAGACAGAAAAGACAATTTACAAAGTTGGCGTTTGAACCCCGTGCAGCCCACATCAATTAACATCACATCACCAGGGCATGCAATTAAAAGAATAAAAAATAATTTGGTTCGAGGACTCGAACTTTAGGAAAATTGACTTTGGGCACACAGTTTAGCCACTGAACCACGTGACATCATCACGAAGTCGGGGTTTAGAATTGCGGGGTCGGGGGACAGACGGGGTCGGGTTACACAAAGCATTTTGAGTTATCAATTATAACTTTTTCTAATTTTTTTTATCAGAGCTGCTAAAAACAATCTAATAAATTGTAAAATTTGTTAATATTTTATGATTTGAAAACGCCAGATCCGGTCGCTAATAAACGCGACCGGAAATTGTCACTATTTCCTCCAATTGTGATCAATAATTTTAGGGCTGTCTCTTATACACATGTCACTGTGTATAAGAGACAGGATCAATAATTTTAGGGTTGGCAGAAATTTTGAAAATAATCGGCAACATTATTTGACTTTGTGAGTGACTCCATTTATTTAGGCTAAAAAATTAACCATTTTATTATTTTATTTCATTTGTCACTATTAAATTCAGAGGTTATTTTTTGCCCAAATAAAATGAAAGAGTTTTGGATTTTAATTTTTGTGGCATTGTTCGTAACAAATTCACCCTGGACAAAGCCGAATRCGTACAATTGGAAGAATTGTGTCCTTAGGAACCTTGTATTCCCAAAGCCGTTATAGGAAAAAACGAGAAAGTAGGGCGAATTCGTATGGGGCGGAAGATCGGTAGATTGTTTCTTAAAACGTTTCAGCCATGCTTCTCTTAATGTTACAAAGGCTTATAACTGCCCCAAAAGGTGACCATTTCCGTTGAAATTGATCGGGTGGATGCGCCGTCGTCCGATGCCGGTGCCAACAGTGACGAATAGAACAACTCGAAGCTGATGCAGACAAGCCGAGTGCCGGACTCCAACGGTCAACGAGCTGTGCGAGTCCGAATGTTAACCCTTGGGGTGTAAATGAAATTTCCCGCCATTTCTGTGGCATCCCAGGATACAGATTTATCTTTCCGTTCTTCGATACATTTGCCGTTCTCAATCCGACCTCAATTTTTAATCTCGTTGTCCCAATTTACGCACCTCACTTGTCTCCAAATTACTTGGAGTAATCGGTACCGCAATTATTCTATAAACGAAGCATTCGTTGATTCCTACCGAAGGTAAATCACATTTCTGTTGTGTATTTGATCCAAACAAATAATAAAGTTTATTGTCCAAAATATAAAATACCGTAAACACTCTTGTAATGGGTTTTTTGGAATTCTTTAAGAAAAATTGACATTAATGCCATTTTTCGGACCCCTCAATGCCATTACAATGCCATTTCTTAGAAACCGTTTGCCATTTTTTCTCGTTGGTGATCTGGCATCCCTGGTAGAAATCTAAATGATGATTATTTGTAGGAAAATATATTTTATTATTTTAACCTGATCCGGTCGCTAATAAACGCGACCGGAAATGTTACTTCCCAATTGTGATCAATACTTTTAGGGTTGGCAGAGAATTTGGAAAATAATCGCCAACATTATTGACTTTCTGAGTGATTCCAGTTTATTTGGACTTAAAAATTCACAATTTTAGATATTTTTTTCATGTGAATATTGTTATTCTTTAAAATCTATGAATATTTTTGCAAATTATTGACAAATTTTTGCAATCAAATTTTCTATTTAAATTATAAATTAATTGGTAAATTCAGAGGTTATTTTTAAAAATAAAATGGAAGAGATTTGGATTTTAATTTTTGTTTCATTCTTTGCAACAAATTCACTTGACAAAGCCAAATCCGTACAATTGGAGGAATTGCCACTCCAAACATTTGACGAGTTATTCGTAGATGAATGGTTGGACAAAGATGAAGCCGAAGATTTGAAAACGCCGCCGCCAACAAACTTTGAACAAAATGTCCATCACCAAATCGACCGGCAGAACACCCAAATTGGACAAATTGAACCCAATTCAACTGATCAGCTTGGACAAATTGAACCCAATTCAACTGATCAGCTTGGACAAATTGAACTTAATTCAACTGATCAGCTTGGACAAATTGAACCCAATTCAACTGATCAGCTTAGACAAATTGAACCCAATTCAACTGATCAGAATCCTGCTCTCACAGAGTCTGATCACTCTGAGAATGCCGATTCAAACGAAAATATTGCTGAAGATGAGCGAAAACGTAAAATTATCGACAAATTCCACACAATTAAAGAACAATTTAAGCAAAAAGGAAAATATTCAAAAAAAGAATGGAATCAAATTGATGGGAAAATTGCTAAACATTTAAAAGTCAGTCGCACAAAAATATTTGAATGGAAAAAAGAATTTGGCCTAAGGCAAAAAGTGTTATATGAAAAAGAAGAACGTAAAAATTTGGTAGAGAAATTTGATCAAATGAAAGCCGAGTTAAAACGGACCGGGCTCAAAAATTCTCATCAAAATGAAATAAATGAAACTGTCGCAAAAGAGTTGGGCCTCAGTTTTAGAACAATTTACAATTGGAAACGTGAACTTGGCCAACCCAGTACGTATTTTGTTTTTATTAATTTTGTTATATTAATTAAAAATCATTTTACAGCACCGCAACATAAACACTCCCACAGCGAACAAATTGAATTGTTGAAACGTTATTATGAAATTAAGTGCAAAAATCCTAAAAATAATGACGAGAAAATTGCCAAAATGTTGAATATTGGAAGAGCCACTTTGGATAGATGGAAAAGGCAATGTAAACGACAGAAATTGCACCCAAATTCTGTCGATGGACATTCTGTGGAAGAGAATGCCGCTGAAAATGTTCAGGAAATTGGGCATTCGAATTCGGGGAGCTTTTGAATGATTGATTTGGTCAATAATTTGTAAAATGTTTTGGCATTTAATGATTTTAAATCTTTTATGGTGTAAAATCTTGTTTTGAAAAAAAACAACTTTATTCGCGCATCGTTGTTAGAATCAAAAAACACTCGCTGAAAATTGACATTTTTATTTTATTTGATTGTAACTGTCCTACAAGCAGAATCTGCGTGTCTATTAAAAAAGGGGGAGACAAATTATCGGCTCGAAACGTTAGATTTTTTCACTATTCACATTAATCTTTAGAAATTATTCAACAAAATTTGACTTTTAAAATTTTAGAAAAAATTTTTTAAAAAACCCCGATGTTTCCGAGTGAAATTCAGTCCGAAATTTTAATCGATGATACACTTAGGCAAAGTGTCAATCACTTGCTAATGATGCTCGAGACATAAATGTACCGAGACTTGACCTCGAGACTCGAGAATTGTCTCCAAAAATTGAGACTTGTCGAATTTTAAATTTAGGTTCAAAATCGGTTGTTCTCCGACCCTCGGGCTGGGAAAATTGGGGGTTTGGATATATCGGGATGGCTATGTCGGGGTCGGGGACGACCCAATTCTGGGGCTCGAGATCGGGATATTTTTTTGATATTCTATTTACTTCAGGGGGGGGGGTCGGCGGTGCCGATAGGCGCCGCCAAAAAAATCTTTTTCGAATTTTTGACTCAATTTGTTAGAGATTTGCAACCATTTTTTGGAGCTTTTTTTAGGAATGGGATAGGTCTGGGGAAATTTTTTAATTCAAAATTTGCCGATTTACAAAATTAACCGTAACCACTGTTGGCACCGGCATCGGAAGTCCGTTGGCGCACCCACCCGATCAATTTCAACGGAAATGGTCCCCTTTTGTGGCAGTTATAAGTCTTTGTAACATTTGTGAGAAGAAACAATCCACCGATCATCCGTCCCATTTGAACAAATTCGCCCTACTTTCTCGTTTTTTCCTATAACAGCGTTGGGCATACAAGGTTCCTAAGACACAAAGTGCCTTGGTGGAACCAAAACGACTCAACGTTCGTGACAAGTCTAAACGGTACGCGGCGAATAATGAGTTTTTCAAAACAAGATTTTACACCATAAAAGATTTAAAATCATTAAATGCCAAAACATTTTACAAATTATTGACCAAATCAATCATTCAAAAGCTCCCCGAATTCGAATGCCCAATTTCCTGAACATTTTCAGCGGCATTCTCTTCCACAGAATGTCCATCGACAGAATTTGGGTGCAATTTCTGTCGTTTACATTGCCTTTTCCATCTATCCAAAGTGGCTCTTCCAATATTCAACATTTTGGCAATTTTCTCGTCATTATTTTTAGGATTTTTGCACTTAATTTCATAATAACGTTTCAACAATTCAATTTGTTCGCTGTGGGAGTGTTTATGTTGCGGTGCTGTAAAATGATTTTTAATTAATATAACAAAATTAATAAAAACAAAATACGTACTGGGTTGGCCAAGTTCACGTTTCCAATTGTAAATTGTTCTAAAACTGAGGCCCAACTCTTTTGCGACAGTTTCATTTATTTCATTTTGATGAGAATTTTTGAGCCCGGTCCGTTTTAACTCGGCTTTCATTTGATCAAATTTCTCTACCAAATTTTTACGTTCTTCTTTTTCATATAACACTTTTTGCCTTAGGCCAAATTCTTTTTTCCATTCAAATATTTTTGTGCGACTGACTTTTAAATGTTTAGCAATTTTCCCATCAATTTGATTCCATTCTTTTTTTGAATATTTTCCTTTTTGCTTAAATTGTTCTTTAATTGTGTGGAATTTGTCGATAATTTTACGTTTTCGCTCATCTTCAGCAATATTTTCGTTTGAATCGGCATTCTCAGAGTGATCAGACTCTGTGAGAGCAGGATTCTGATCAGTTGAATTGGGTTCAATTTGTCTAAGCTGATCAGTTGAATTGGGTTCAATTTGTCCAAGCTGATCAGTTGAATTAAGTTCAATTTGTCCAAGCTGATCAGTTGAATTGGGTTCAATTTGTCCAAGCTGATCAGTTGAATTGGGTTCAATTTGTCCAATTTGGGTGTTCTGCNATCAGTTGAATTGGGTTCAATTTGTCCAAGCTGATCAGTTGAATTGGGTTCAATTTGTCCAAGCTGATCAGTTGAATTGGGTTCAATTTGTCCAATTTGGGTGTTCTGCCGGTCGATTTGGTGATGG
Organism: Globodera ellingtonae; assembly: GCA_001723225.1. Taxonomy (NCBI): domain Eukaryota; kingdom Metazoa; phylum Nematoda; class Chromadorea; order Rhabditida; family Heteroderidae; genus Globodera; species Globodera ellingtonae. The sequence goes on from MEIZ01000046.1 coordinate 266,358, forward strand.
ACATTTTGTTCAAAGTTTGTTGGCGGCGGCGTTTTCAAATCTTCGGCTTCATCTTTGTCCAACCATTCATCTACGAATAACTCGTCAAATGTTTGGAGTGGCAATTCCTCCAATTGTACGGATTTGGCTTTGTCAAGTGAATTTGTTGCAAAGAATGAAACAAAAATTAAAATCCAAATCTCTTCCATTTTATTTTTAAAAATAACCTCTGAATTTACCAATTAATTTATAATTTAAATAGAAAATTTGATTGCAAAAATTTGTCAATAATTTGCAAAAATATTCATAGATTTTAAAGAATAACAATATTCACATGAAAAAAATATCTAAAATTGTGAATTTTTAAGTCCAAATAAACTGGAATCACTCAGAAAGTCAATAATGTTGGCGATTATTTTCCAAATTCTCTGCCAACCCTAAAAGTATTGATCACAATTGGGAAGTAACATTTCCGGTCGCGTTTATTAGCGACCGGATCAGGTTAAAATAATAAAATATATTTTCCTACAAATAATCATCATTTAGATTTCTACCAGGGATGCCAGATCACCAACGAGAAAAAATGGCAAACGGTTTCTAAGAAATGGCATTGTAATGGCATTGAGGGGTCCGAAAAATGGCATTAATGTCAATTTTTCTTAAAGAATTCCAAAAAACCCATTTTGTTAGAATTCTGCTTTAGGGGAGGTGGGTCGACGGTGCCGATCAGGGCTGGGCGAAACTTCGGCTTCGACTTCGAGTTTCGTGTTTCGGGTTAGGGAAAATAGCCGAAGTTTTGGGTAAAATGCACCCCTAAAGATTGGGGTTTTCATGTTAGAAAAAGTTTCAAAAAGTGCGCCGAGCTTCGCCCAGCCCTAGTGCCGATCGGCGCCGCAGAGAAATTTTGATTTTCGACTCGAATTGTTAAGACATTTACAACCAAAAACTTCAAATTGTATGAGGAGCACTATCTCCGACAAATCCTCATTTTCCCTCAAAAAATGAGAATTTTCCCCTAAATTTCCTTGGGGATTCGTTAGGCTTAGGCCTAAGTCACCCTGGCTTAGGGTTTGTAGGCTTAGGCCTAAGCCACACTAGTATTAGGCTTGCTTTATTTACTTTAGTGTTCTAAAATTAATCATACTAATGTGTGGTGAAATCTACGAGTTGGGTGGATCCAAAGAGGGGCTGTTGGAAAAGTTAAGGAAATGGAATTTGATACCAAAAATGGGAGAATACAAATGCCCTAAAAGTTGAAGGTTAACGAAAAAAATAATGATGGGAGTACTGCTTTGCATTTGGCAGCTAATAAGGTCAGTACTTGGAGCTGCATAATGATGGACAAAGGTTTAAGCTTTTGTTGTATGCAGTAGTGGAAAAAAAGATATAAATTAGGTCAGATGGATGGCGATGGGTTTGTGACAACAAAAGGACTGATCCTCACAAGAAAAGTTAATCTTTGGGTGGACAACGTTTCTTTGACGGTCATCAAAAAACAAACGGACTTGCGAGTTGGGGTATCGTCGGCAATTAGGCTTCTTTCTGCCGTGAAGTAGTTTAGATTGGATTAACTCGGTCTTTGCATTAGCTTTAGGTTGTATTTCATTCGCTTATAAGGCAGAAAGCCAAGCTAGGGCGAATTGGAGTCACGGTGGGAATAGATGAATCAAAATTTGCACCCCTAATACTGAGCTCTAATGATTACGAAAATGTTGATGAGGATATTGACGTAATATTGATGAGGAGTTGCCATTTGAGTTGCATAATTAAAAATTATTAATATTATTATTGTTGGCTATATTGTGGCGGATATCTAGAAATCGTGATAAATTAAACGTGTTGACATTGTGTTTTTTGTTGAGTTCGTTTTGATAACATTGCATTTTGAGTGCAATTTTAGGCAACTTAATTTGCTAGTAACTTTTTTCTTTGTCCTTTCCTACTCAAAACTACCAATTTTGGGAATTTGTTCAAAATTGCACCAAAAAACAAATCCCGAAAGAATTTCGATGACCAGCAAAAATCTTTACATTTGTTAATAGTAGTCAAATTCTTTTTCCCGATGCAATTTTAAATATCGCCACACACATCACTGCTAATTTATTTTGAAAAATTGACTTAAGGACTTGATAGCTTAATTATTCCTTTAAAACTAAGAAGAGTCTAGTTTTTTTATGATTTTTTGGGGGGTATACATTGCTCAATTAGGCAATTTCCCGAAACTTTTTAAGAAATGCAATAAAAACGAAAATGCAGCCCCTAAAAACGATATGCGGATTTTTTTTATTCTGATATTTTTTTCAAAAATTGACAAAACATGTGGAAATTACATTTATAATTGTGGGAGTTAAGCTAAAAAAGTTAACAATTTTGAAGGGACGCATAGACTAGATTTTGTCAGTTTAGCACATTTTTAAATCAATATTTTGCCACATTTTGGGGTTTGGTTTGTGGTCAACATTTTGGGGCTTTTTGGTTAATATTTAAAGTCAATATTTTACATTCTTTAGACAAAATGAATTTTGATTTCCCACGAAAACATATAGGAGAAAAAGCAAGCGTCATTTTTTTCTTTTTTTGTTGTACATCGCATGGGTGTGAAACAATGATGTAGCCGGACTCTGGGCTTATTTTTGGCTCCGGAATGACGGATTCCGGACATTTGTGGGCCCAGAATGACAGATTCCAGACATTTATGGGCCCAGAATGACGGGTTCCGGACAAAAACCATAACATATCATGACAGATCCATATCTTCTGGTCGGCTGCGTAGTTGGATCGATATCAACAGCACCCTGACCAATGAGAGCATCGATAAAAAATGTTTAATCTCAGTTTACAATTATAGTTACGTAGCGTCAGGAATATTGATTGAGTGGGATAATTATTAAAGAAAAAGATTAATATGAATGCCCATTTCATTCCACGCAATTAAAGAAGAATTTAAGCAAAAAGGAAAATATTCGAAAAATAAATGGGTTCAAATTGAGAATAGAATTGCTAAACATTTAAAAATCAATCGCACATAAATTTTTGAATGGAAAAAGGAATTTGGCCTAAGCCGAAAAATGTTCTATGAAAAAGAAGAACGTAAACATTTGGTAGAGAAATTTGATCAAAAGAAAGCCGAGTTAACGCGGGCAGGATTCAAAAACTCTTATCGTCACGAAATTGATGAAAGTGTCGCAAAAGAATTGGGCCTCAGTTTTACAACAATTTCAAGGTGGAAACGTGAACTTGGCCAAACCAGTGAGTATTTCAGGCCCAAAATTTATTTTTTTTATTCAAAATTCTTTTACAGCACCAAAACATAAATACTCCCACAGCGAACAAAAGGAATTGATGAAACATTATTATGAAATTAAGGACCAAAATCCTAAAATTAGTGTTGGGGGCATTGCCAAAATCTTAAAAATTGGACCTAATACTTTGTCTAGATGGAAAAAGCTAAAATCAAACAAAACACAATGATGACTCAAAACATCCACTTATAATGATCGATGCAATGTTGCATTTTCTGGGTACATACCACAAGAAAATTTGCATTTATTCCAAATTTCCATTCCCCTCAATTTGCATTTGCTTTCTCTCAAATAAAGTTCTGTCGCTTTTCATCAGAAAAAAATTTGATTGGTTGGTCCCGAGAAAAATTCTCGGTCAAATCTTAAGGCTTCAATCTTTCCCCGGGACCTTTCACTTACCTTTCGGGCTTCAGGTCTCTTCCGAGAAAGTGTTCTCGGTTGATACTTAGGAAGAAATTCCAAGATTGTTTAGCGGGATCGTACATCCCCATATTTATTTTAAGGCCTTTTCGCCACAAGACATTTAATTTTTGAAAATTATTCTTTTAAAAAAATTTGAGCTTTAACGGCTGCCTCAACGCTTTATTTTTATTTGGCTATTCAAATCGATCGCCATTTGTGTAAAATGAAGATTATTTGTAGGAAAATATTTACGAAATGTCAGGAATATTGATTCGGTAAAGAAAATGAAAGACCATTTTATTTTGGGTTATCAATTATTACTTTTTCTAATTTCTTTGTAAATTGTAAAATGTGTGAATATTTTATTATTTTAAAACGCTAGATCCAGTCTCTAATAGAAGCGATCGGAAATTCACCACATCCTCAAATTGTGATCAAGTTTGCCAACAATTTGAAAGATGTTTTTCCATTTTAAATTTTAGACAACAATTTTTCTATAGTTTAACCTAGGGTTGGACAAGACCGGATATTATCCAGGTCCCCCGGATAGCGGTTCCACTGGTTCCTTGACACCCGCATACTGGTACCGGATAGTAATTTACAGCCGGATATCCGTCCGGATACCGGATAATTTTCAATTTCTGAAAAAAAAGATTTGCAACCAAAATTTTAAAAATAAAATATGGCAATTTTTTGATGAGGTGCATCCAGCAGCCGATGCTTACAACGAGAACAGTTGCAGGAGCTACTCAAGCAACAGAAGAGTGAAGAAGAATTAAGATTCTTCCGTATGACTTTGTTGGATCAGCGTACAGCACCTAATGCTTTGCGCGACCCAAAGTTGCACCCTCACCCAATTAAATTTTTTAAAAGGTATTTTTATATATAGAATTTCATCTAAATTATTAAAAATATTATTCAATAGGCTATAATATATTATTAAAACAATTTGTTCTAAAGATTCTTTATTTTTTATAATTTAATTTGAAAATTGCTTAAAAGGGTATTTTTACATCAAATTTTCCGGATCAAACCGGGTTAGCACAAGATCAAAAATTAAAACTCACTTTTTCGTTATTATTTTCAATATCTATTATTTTTATTTTTTTTAAATATTTAATATAGTGTTCTTTTGCCATTTAAAAAGGCAATTTGCACCTCTGATTGGGCTGAATAAATATGGAAGGCATCCTTACAGATCAGAAAATAATGAATTTCAATAAAATTCTCAGCAAAAAGAGCACTGATTCAGCGATAAAATTTTTATATGAGTTGTTTGGCATATTTTGCTAGTCGAATTAAAATAACATTTTTTTTAATATTGCAATTAAAAATGAAAACTAATTTTACTATTACTTTTTACCTTAAAGATTATAATTATCAAATATAATATGAAAAAATCTTCAATTCCATGCCCTTAAATTGGAATATTTTTGCCTAAATCAAATGCCTGCCTCTGTTTCCACAGATGGAGCTTTTTAAGAATGGGAGGGGTCGGCGGTTTCAATATAGACAAGCTCGAAATTAGTATAATTTTTAAAGAAAATTTTATTGAGAGCCAATTGTTTTGTGAAATTGGCAACTAAATAAAAAACACCAAATACAGAAGCCCATATTTCTCTATTTAATTTTAAATAGGAAATGGTAAAATGTCACGCAAAATTCAAACATTTTAACTAGCACTAACACCATCAAAAAAAATCTCAGAAAAAACACCACCATTAGGGGTGCCTAACCCGCCCGGACCCAACCCCCCGAATACCGGTCCCGGTTCCGGAGCTTTTAAATGATATAGGTAAAGATTGTCAAGATTGGTTCGCTGTAAACGTGTTAAAAATTCCAGACTCAGATGGCCAGACTCAGACGTCCCCTACCCATTCAAGTCGTGACCGGTCTGAATCCAGACCCACTGTAAATTGGTCCGAATCCAGACCAGTATACATTTTAGCGAACAAAAGGAATTCAAATTTAACATCAAATATTATAGAATATAAATTTATAAAGTGATGTAGGTCGTAAATTTCCATTATCTATTCTATTCATATCCAAAAAAAAAATATCAAAATTTATAGAGTTTTTCAAAACAAGATTTTAAACCAAAATAATTGTATAATCATTAAATGCAAAAACATTTTTCCAAATCATTGCACATTCAAATAATCCCCGCGTTCGATTTATCAATTTCCTGAACATTTGCCGCGGCATTCACTTCCGCAGATTGCCCATCGACAGAATTTGGATGCAATTGCTGTCGCGTAAATTGCTTTTTCCATGTGACCAAAGTGGTACTTCCAATTTTTAACATTTTGGCAATGTCTACATCTCTAATTTTAGGGGTTTTGTCCTTAAGTTCATAATAAAGTTTCATCAATTCCTTTTGTTCGCTTTGGGAGTGTTTATGGTTTGGTGCTGTAAAAGAATTTAAATATAAATTAAATCAATTAAATTGGACTCGAAATACTCACCGGTTTGGCCAAGTTCTTTTTTCCAATTGTAAATTGTTACAAAACTTAGGCCCAATTCTTTTGCGACAGTTTCATTTATTTCATTATGATGAGAGTTTTTAAGCCCGGCCCGCTTTAACTCGGCTTTTCTCTGATCAAATTTATCTATCAGAATTTTTCGCTCATTTTTTTTCAACTCAATGTTATGCATTTTTTGACTTAGGTCAAATTCTTTTTTCCATTTATATATTTTTGTACGACTGACTTTTAAATGTTTAGCAATTTTAATCTCAATTTGAGTTCTTTCTTTTACAGAATATTTTCCTTTTTGCTCAAATTCGTCTTTAATTGAGAGGAATTTGTTAATAATTTTACGTTTTTGCTCATCTTCGTCAATATTATTTTCAATTTGTCCAGAGTGATCAGACTCTGTGAGAGGAGGATTCTGATCAGTTGAATTGGGTTCAATTTGTCCAAGCTCATCAGTTGAATTGGGTTCAATTTGTCCAAGCTGATCAGTTGAATTGTGTTCAATTTGTCCAAGCTGATCAGTTGAATTGGGTTCAATTTGTCCAAGCTGATCAGTTGAATTAGGTTCAGTTTGTCCAAGCTGATCAATTGAATTGGGTTCAATTTGTCCAAGCTGATCAGTTGAATTGGGTTTAATTTGTCCAAGCTGATCAGTTGAATTGGGTTCAATTTGTCCAAGCTGATCAGTTGAATTCCGTATTTCCTCTATTAGTAGCCCCCCCTCTATTTGAAGCCCCCCCTCTAATTGTAGCCCCCCCTCGAGGGTGATTGAAAAATAGAAGCCCCCCCTCCTTTAAGCCCCCCATTTGTAGCCCCCCTCCATTTGTTTGCCTCCC
>MEIZ01000046.1:275114-288828 GCA_001723225.1 Globodera ellingtonae
TTTGGTGCATTTGTTTCGAAGTTTTCATTTAAAATCATAAACAAAGTTCAAATTCGTGTTAGCGCATCAAATTTAGTCGAAAAAAGACATTTTCGTGCAACTTGGAAACAAAAAATTTCGATGACATTCCAACAGGGTCCCCCTTTGGTTTGGTAATCCAATTTCACTTTTTCAATCATAACTCTATTTTATGTTAAGACTTTTAATTCAACTAAAATGGTTTTTAATAGAGCAAAAAATAAGCTATTTATCAAATTAATGAGTTTTTGAAAATTTCTTGTCCAAAAATTGTTATGATTTTTTTTTTGTGAAAAATTCATTTTTTTCGAAAAATTTACCTTAACTTTTTGAATTTATAACTTTTGACAACAATATAATATCATAAAAATAGCGTCGATTTTTCTGCATTTTATGACACCAAATGCATTGGAAATGCTCTTCTTTAAGAAAAGTTATGAATTTTCATAACATTCCACCAATTTTGGTGACCAAAAAATGAAATTTCAAAAAATTTCCAAACTACACACAAAAATATTTTTAAACCATCAAAAATAATTTAAAAGAATTTTAGAAATTTCCACTACCGTACATATCAACAGTGCCATCCTCAACAACAATTTTTCGCGCAGTTTGGCCAATCCATTGCTGCAACATTTGCGCATCGGCCAATTTCAATGCCAATGGCCGCTGATTGGAAGTGGACGCCGCCGAATGTTCGCCTTCGTTGGCGGATGTTATGCCAACGATAAGCGAATTGAACAATTCCGAAACGGAGCCCGAACACTGAAATTGGGGATATTTGTGTGGGTCGGACGGACATCAGACAAAATTAATTATTCAGTTAGGCGTTTTTGGAGATAACCCTAACTCGGCTTTTTTTACACCCCTAAAGATGACCTTTTTGGTGAGAATTCGTTTTAGAAATGACCTGGGGCCTATTTCAATTGTGTCATATGTCCGATATGATCCTATGATACGATATATCGTATGTTCGGATTCTAGGCCTAAAAATCCCTTAGAAAAACTATTTTGAATTTTCGAAAAATTGTTCGAATTCGGGTCAGGGGTTCGAAATTGGTTGAAATGGAAGTCAGATATGATTCTACGACCCAAGTTCTACTTTTGATCACATTTTCAGATTTGGAAAGGGGTATTAGTTTTCGAAAAGGGGTATTGGTTACGGTAATGAGAGAAAACATATGTAGAATATGATATCATATCGGTAAAAATTTATTGAAACAGCACATATGACATATGATTTCTGCGTATGATGCCGTGTCACACGCAGCCGTCGTATGTAAACTCTGCCTATGATATCATATCCCAGTCAATACAACGACATTGAAACACAGATATGACATATCATAGGAACATATCGGAGATATGATCCAATTAAAAAAGGCCCCTGGGTGTCGTCGATAAGCATCTTGTGCGAAATTTTTGAAAATTTTTACAAATTTGTTAAAAACCAAAAACTGCATATAAATTACATAAATTAATTATTAATTAAAATTGCCTAAAAAGCATTTTATGAATAAATTAAATTAGGTTTGAGAATATAAATGAAAGGTTTTATGAACATTTTGGAGCAATTTGCTGACTTTTTATTGACTTTTATTAGGCTAAGTAAAGCGTGAGGGGCGGGCGGGCCGCCCTTCCCAAGCATTGGAGTCATGTGAGGGAATACGTTCAATTTTTGCCTTATTCAAATCAATGAAAATGAACAATTACATTAAATTGTTCAATTTTTGCCTTATTCAAATCAATGAAAATGAACAATTACATTAAATCGTTTAATTTTTACTTTATTCAAATCAATGAAAATGAACAATTACATTAAATCGTTCAATTTTTCTTTATTCAAATCAATGAAAATGAACAATTACATTAAATCTTTCAATTTTTGCCTTATTCAAATCAATGAAAATGAACAATTACATTAAATTGTTCAATTTTTGCCAAAAATCGGGACCCGGATCGGAATTGGTTTTTGTAAAGTCTAAATCCCGATTTCGGTCTGGATCCCAGTCCCGGCCTACTCTAATCAGAAGGGATACAAGGCCGTTTTGCCATTGTTAGCGGGGGGTGGGGTGGGAAGAAAAAATCCACGCAAATATTTTAGTTGGCAATTGACCAAATTTATGTGATATTATTTGTCTTTGGATGTCAGTGGCTCAAAAATGTCCGGAATCCGTCATTCCGGACCCAAAAATGTCTGGAATCCGTCATTCCGGACCCAAATATGTCCGGAATCCGTAATTCCGGACCCAAATATGTCCGGAATCCGTCATTCCGGACCCAAAAATGTCGGAATCCGTCATTCCGGACCCAAATATGTCCGGAATCCGTCATTCCGGACCCAAATATGTCCGGAATCCGTCATTCCGGACCCAAAAATGTCTGGAATCCGTCATTCCGGACCCAAATATGTCCGGAATCCGTCATTCCGGACCCAAATATGTCCGGAATCCGTCATTCCGGACCCAAAAATGTCTGGAATCCGTCTTTCCGGACCCAAATATGTCTGAAATCCGTCATTCCGGACCCAAAAAATGTCTGGAGCCGGTCATTCCGGACCCAAACGTCCGGAACCAGTTTTTGGTCCATCCTTTATTACATTTTTAGAATTTGGGAGGTTTACCGTATTTCCTCTATTAGTAGCCCCCCCTCTATTTGAAGCCCCCCCTCTAATTGTAGCCCCCCCTCGAGGGTGATTGAAAAATAGAAGCCCCCCCTCCATTTGAAGCCCCCCCTCCATTTGTAGCCCCCCTCCATTTGTTTGCCTCCCCAAGCCGTGAGCTTTTAAAATTATCTTTAAAATTATCAAGTAGGTAACTACCTACCTAACAAATAAGTTTCTATTTTTCGACGTTACCATTTAGGTACTAAAATTAAGTGTTTATTAATCAAATGAGTGACGAAGAGGTGAGATTTAAGGCAAGCCGTGGCTGGCTTGAAAAGTTTATATTTCGGCATAACTTGCGTGTTCGAATTCCTACGTTCCGAATCCGACCTCCGTTTCGACCAAAAGTCTCTTTCAAAGGCATCAAAAATTCCTTTTTAATTTTAAGAAAAATGTCGCGATAACAAGCATAATAATTTAAGTTTCTCAATCAATACTCCAAAAATAATAAATTACTCGTCCAAAATCAGCAGCAATTCTTGTGCCCTTCCGAGTGCAAATGCGGGGATTAGACAGCGCCCTCCACGGCCCACAGAATTCAAACTTTTTTTTTGCTGAAAATTCAAAAATCGGCAAATTATCGAAATTTTACACAATTTTCTTAACAATAAAAAAGTTTTGGCATTAAATTCTTATATTAACCCACCTAAAAAATATTCCTGATTTTTGGGTTTGACAGATGGCTACCCTGATATTAATATTAATCGTGACTTTTGTGATAACTGGTCAGAAAAATGCGTTGAATAAAACTTTTATTTAAAATTTTAAGAAAATCGGAAATTTGGGCATTTTATTATGTTTTCTAAAATTTTTTGGTTTTGTACAAAATTTTGGGTTTAGCTAGACCAAAAAATACCAAAACCAAAATAAACCCAAAAATTTGGTTTTGGTCAACAAAACCCAAAAGAAACCCAAAAAATTTGTACAAAATTTTGTTTGGGCTGAGTTGCCGGTCTCTAATGTACACTATGGGTCTAGTGCGAAACGCCAAACTTTACGCAATTTACCACTAATTCAAAAAAAGTGCTCCCTTCTTACCCCTACCAAAATTTGGTGGAGTTTGGAGAATTTTAAAAAAATTTTGTCTGAAAAATTTGAACGTTTTTGACTATAGCTAAACAATGCCCGCACAACTTTCATCCCAAAACGCATAGAAACAATTCGATATTTTGTTTTCTAGCGATGGTCAAAGTTTGGAGAGGATCGGTAGATGTCGAGAAAAGTTCTTAGATCCGGAGTGCGGGATGGTCAAAATATTGGCGCTAGGACTTTTCGACAGTAAGCGGACTTTTCGACAGTGCTGGGCAATTCGACAGCGGCGGACGATTCGAAGCGAATTTTTCGACAGTACAATAAATTTAAAAAAATTAAGTTTAGTTAAAATTTTATATGTAATCCAATATTCAAAAGATAGTTTTATCCAATTCTGTGTCATGATTATTAGCTTTGATTAGTGCGACATAACTTAGTTCCAAATCTGACCGAAAATAGACAAATTACAAACATATTCTTTCATTAGATATTGATAAGGAAAATTTATATTATAGGCCATCTCAGGAACTTTGCATCTCACTCATTCAAGAACATATATTGGGATTGGAATAATATTGGTAAAACTATCTTTTGACATATAAAATTTTAATTGTACTGTCGAAAAATCCGCTTTGAATCGTCCGCCGCTGTCGAATTGCCCAGCACTTCGAAAAGTCCGCGTACTGTCGAAAAGCCGCTTACTGTAGAAAAGTCCTTTGTCGAAAAGTCCGGACACCAAAATATTATAAAAGGTGAGAGAGAACGCAAAAGGAGGAGAACATGTTAGAGATAAAAAGGAAAAGTGATATAGTACAGGGGGTTTTCTCTGCTGCTGGAGTGGACCCATAGTGTATGTATGTATATACATTTTTAGCGAACAAAGGGAATTGAAATTTAACAACAAATATTATAGAATATAAATTTTTCAAATACTTCCCGAATTTGAGTTCTCGATTTCCTGAACATTTGAGCCGTCATTCACTTCCGCAGATTGTACATCGACATCTTTGGATGAAATTGCGGTCGCTTAAATTGCTTTTTCCAATTACACAAAGTGACTCTTCCAATTTTCAACATTTTAACAATGTCCTCGTCACTAATTTTAGGGGTTTTGTCCTTAATTTCATAATAAAGTTTCATCAATTCCTTTTGTTCATTATGGGAGTGTTTAGGTTTTGGTGCTGTAAAAAGAATTTTAATTAATACAAATAAATAATAAATTGGTCTTGAAATACTCACTGGTTTGGCCAAGTTTTCGTTTCCATTTATAAATTGTTACAAAACTGAGGCCCAATTCTTTTGCGACAGTTTCATTTATTTGGTTGGGATATGAACTTTTGAATCCGCCCCGCTTTAACTCGGCTTTCAGATCAAATTTCTCAACCAAATTTTTTTGCTCATTTTTTGGATTTATTTGGCTTAAGCCAAATTCTTTTTTCCATTCATATATTTTTGTGCGATAGACTTTTAAATGTTTAGCAATTTTCCTTTCAATTTGAATTCTGTCTTTGTAAGGAAATTTTCCTTTTTGCTTAAATTCATCTTTAATTTCGTAGAATTTGTCAACAATTTTACGTTTTTGCTCATATTCAGCATAATTTTTGTTTGAAGTCATTTCTTCGCCATTTTTGGCATTATCAGAGTGATCAGACTCTGTGAGAGGAGAATTCTGATCAGTTGAATTGAGTTCAATTAGTCCAATTTGGGTGTTCTGCCGGTCGATTTGGTGATGGAAATTGTGTTCAAGCGTTAATTTATCCCATTCGTCGGCTTTATCTTTGTCCCACCATTCATCTACGAATAATTCGTCAAATGTTTGGAGTGGCAATTCTTCCAATTTCTCCAATTGTACGGATTCGGCTTTGTCCAGTGAATTTATTAAGAATAATGACACAAAAATTAAAATCCAAAACTCTTCCATTTTATTGGGCAAAACAACCTCTGAATGAATTTACCAATTAATTTTATTATTTAAATGGAAAATTCAATTGAGAAATTGTCAGGAATTTTGTGTAAATTTGTAAATAATTCGCAAAATATTCTTATATTTTAATTAATAATAAATGTTTATAAAATAAAATAAAATAATTAAAATTGTAAATTTTTAGCCCATATAAATTGGATTCACTCAGAAAATCAATAATGTTGGCAATAATTTTCCAAATTTCTGCCAACCCTAAAATTATTGATCACAATTGGAGGATGTGGTGATTCGAGCAGCTCTAATAAAAAGAAATTATAAAAAGTAATAATTGATAACCCAAAATGAAATGGGCATTCATTTTAATCATATTCTTTACCGAATCAATATAGCCAAATGAAAATGGATTTAAAATAATTTAAATTCTCCCCGGAGGAAATTAAACCGAATAAATTTAGTTTGACAAAATAAACCTCAATTCTAAAAATGTAATAAAGGATACTTCTATTGCCTCATCCATCATAAATTTTTTTGAGATTCTGATTAACTTTTTGGGGGAGGGGGGTGGGGTCGGTTGTGCCGATAGGCGCCGCCGGGAAAATTTTCTTGAAGCTTGACCAAGGTATGATAAGAAAATTGGTCTAAAAATTACCCCCCCCCCCCGCTCCCCCTATGGTTTTGATTGCTCCGGGGTGGATGATCACAGTCCGGGTGCATGCAGCATGCAGTCTTGGCGACTGCTATCCCCTCGCCACTTTTGCATGTGTTTTGCTTGCAGCATCCCTATAAAAGAGACCGGGAACCGGTTCGGACCCCCTTCCTCAGCCATCGCTTGGGCTAGCATCTCGGCCACCTCGATCGACCTTCACAAAAGGAAGGTCCCCAAGTGCCCGTTGGAGTTTCGGGATGAAACTTGGCACACTGATAGATCACCCCCATATTTCTACCACAAAGTGGCATTCATTTTTGCTGCGGACGCCTGGGGAACGAGTTAAAGGCTCTCAAAGTTTTTAGGTTTTCACTTAACGATAAAAGACCACAAAAAGGAAATTGAGCACAAAACCAACAGGCCACACCAGCACTTGAGTGCTTGTAGTCTTTTGTCGTTAAGTGAAAACTTAAAAAGCGCTGAAGCCTTTGCCGATCAGGCTGGGCGAAATTTTTGGGCATTTTGGGATTTCGAGTTTCGGGTCTGTGTAATTAGTCGAAATTTTGGGAAAAATACACCCATAAAGATAGGATTTTTGGAATGAATGAAATTTTTAAGGTTGGGGGAGGGTCGAGGGATCGGGGGAAGTTTTAATTGTTGTTGTGGAGGAAAGTGTTTATGAATTTGTAGAAAAATTTTATGAGATGTCAGGAATATTGATTCGGGTGGGATTGTAAAATTAAAACGCCAGATCCGGTCTCTAATAGAAGCGACCGGAAATTGTCACCATTTCCTCCAATTTTGATCAATAATTTTAGGATTGGCAGAAATTTGGAAAATAATCGCAAACATTATTAATTTTCTGGGTGACTCCAGTTTATTTAGGCTAAAAAATTCTCCATTTTAGTTATTTTATTTCATTTTGTAAATATTTATTATAAAATGCATGAATATTTTTGAGAGAAATTCATTAACACAAATTTCTTGACAATTTTTCAATCGAATTTTCCATTTAAATTATAAAATTAATTGCTAAATTCAGAGATTGTTTTTTGCCCAAATAAAATGGAAGAGTTTTGGATTTTAATTTTGGTGGCATTCTTCGTAACAAATCCTCTGGACAAAGCCGAATCCGTACAATTGGCGAAATTGGAAGAATTGCCACTCCAAACATTTGACGAATTGTTCGTAGATGAATGGTGGGACAAAGATGAAGCCGAAGATTTGAAAACGCCGGCGCATTCAAACTTTGGACAAAATGAAATCGACCGGCAGAACACCCAAATTGGACAAATTGAACCCAATTCAACTGATCAAAATCCTTCTCTTACAGAGTTTGATCACTCTGGAGAACCCAATTCAACTGATCAGAATCCTCTTCTAACAGAGTCTGATCACTCTGGACAAATTGAACCCAATTCAACTGACCAGAATTCTCCCCTCATAGAGTCTGATCATTCTGATTATACCAAAAATGTGGAAGAAAATATTGCTAAAGATGAGCGAAAACGTAAAATTATCGACAAATTCCACGCAATGAAAGACGAATTTAAGCAAAAAGGAAAATATTCGGTAAAAGAATGGGTTCAAATTGAGATTAAAATTGCTAAACATTTAAAAGTCAGTCGCACAAAAATATATAAATGGAAGAAAGAATTAGGCATAAGTGGAAAAGCCAATGGAAAAGAAGAGCGTAAGCATTTAATAGAGAGATTTTATCAAATGAAAGCCGAGTTAAAGCGGGGCGGATTTAAAAATTCATTTAAAAATGAATTAGATAAAACTGTCGCAAAAAAATTGGGACTAGGTGATACAACAATTTACGCTTGGAAACGTGAACTTGGCCAAACCAGTGAGTATTTCAAAAACAAATTTTTGTTAATTTATTATATTAATTAAAATTCTTTTACAGAACCAAACCCTAAATACCCCCACAGCGAACAAAATGAATTGATGAAACTTTATTATGAAATTAAAACCCAAAATCCTAAAATTAGTGACGCGGACATTGCCAAAATGTTGAAAATTGGAAGAGATACTTTGGTTAGATGGAAAAGGCAATTTAAACGACAGCAAATTCATCCAAATTCTGTCGATGGACATTCTGTGGAAGAGAATTTTACATCAAATGTTCAGGAAATTGGGTGCGCGAATTCGGAAATTATTTGAATGGGCAATGATTTAGAAAAATGTTTTGGCTTTTTGGTTTAAAATCCTGTGTTTTATAACTTTATTCGTTTACCGTTTGCAAGAATTTCTTTTCATTTCTAACAAACCTGATAAATTGTTGGGCACAGACAGTTAATGGAATATTGGTACAGACCTCTTTTGGTCAAAATTTTGGGAAAATTTTTAAAATTAAAAAAAATCAGAAAATATGTTATTTGATGGATGCACTGATTACAAATTCGTCAAATATGTAGACATAAAAATTGAGAATTTAATGCGGTTTATGAATCGGTTTAAATATTAGATAGTTAATGAATTTTGGATGATTGCTTTTGGCCCGATCACTTTTAAAATGATGAACTTTTGACCAATTCACTGAATCAAAAAAGCGATCATTGATCATTCATGAAGGACAAAGTTTTTGATCAGATTATTGTTGATTGTCAACGGATTTTCCATGTTTTTACTCGATTAACAGATTCATCAGCAGTTGATTCGTCGGCTTCGCCGATCTTAACTAAAATTTCTCATAAAAAAAATTTGCAAGCGACTAAGCAAAAATTTTGAAGTATTTGTTTTTCTATTTTATAAGATTTAGCTTTCAAATATTTACATCAAAAATTCAATAGCTTACATCGGTAGATATTTCAAGCATTTTGCCAAACAATTCCGAAGTCTTTCTTTTTATTTGGGTATATTTCTTTAACAGATTCATTTCATAATTTGCGATTTTTTTGATATATTTGGCACCTTATCCGCTTGAGATCCTGACCGAAGTTCCAGAGACCTAACCGAACTGATCTTTTGGAGGCAATTAAAAGTTGAAATTTTACGCTTTTTGAGGTTTGTTGTCATTTTTGTTAAAGGTAACAAGTCGATAAAAAGGTAACGAGTCGTAGGCGGGTAACCGAGTTGATTGTTAACGAGTCGATATTTTACCGAGTAAAACCCCAAACCATGCTCAATTTGATCCCAATATTATTTTGTGTGTTCGTTTGGCTCTCCAGAATTTACATAATTCCGGTTTATTCCGGTCCTTCTCGGCCATAGCATCGCCAGAGGTCGAGCCGTGGCAGGAAAGTTAATGATATTAATTGTTAAATTTCAAGAGCACATTTTTCATTTTTCCTATTGAAGCAATAAATTATGAATAAAATTGAATATGCCTATATAAAATAATTGTAATTGTTAGAAAAAGGGGGAAAAATATTAAAAATTAAAACATAAAAAATGGGATTTTTAATATGCTCAGCTCAAAAAAAGAATTTTCTTGATTCCCATTCCAATAATAAAATATAATGACGTTTTAAACCATCGGTGGCGCCAGTTGTTGTTCTAGTTTGAAAGTTTTATAACTAGCCCCCGGTTTTTAAAACTTAAAAATCCCAAAATAGGGCTCTAAAAAATTTCAAAATTAAATCCCAATATTATTAAATAAAAAACAAAAAATATAATTTGCCTAAAAAACCTTTAACAAATATGAATATTGGAACACGTATTGTGAATCGCGTTCAGCAGCAACGTCAACTGCAATTGATGAATCCTTCGCTCAATAAAGCAAAAACAATATCCGTAAGGCATCTAAGGCAGGGCTCCGATATTCGCGGATTTTTCCTCATTCTGTGGTTTTTGGAAAGGCCAATGAGGCTTTTTTTTTGAAATGCAGATTTGAGGATTTTTTGTGGTCTTTTGGGAAAAATGAACAATAAATGCATTTTTTCTTAACAAAATATCGTTAATATCTTTTAAAAAAATTTCCCGGCCATTACTAAAAAACTTCAAAAAATTACAGGATTTTTAAAATTTTGGTTGCAAATCTCTTGCGGATTTTAGGTAACAAATGAGGATGTTTTAATGCTCCGATGCGGATTTTAAAAATTTTGAGATCGGAGCCCTGATGTAAGGACGACGAAGCTTCTGGCATTGTGCCACTTTATCTGTGCCATCAATACAACCTTTTCGCTTGAACCCGTCGAAAAGCGGGCGCATATTCTCCGATAAGTTTCGGGATGTCATGTTCAAAGGTGGCGCAAGTGTACATTGGTTTAACGGAAATGCCCTCGAGGCCTTGAACAGATTTAAGGCGAATTTTTGGTTGCAATGCTTCTTATATAGAAATTCAAAGTTCGGAACATTCTTTGTCATTTTGACTATTCACAATTACCGCCATTTTTATAATGATTATTTGTATGAAATATTTAAGAGTCAGGAATATTGATTTGGTTGACTCCAATTTGGGCTAAATTCACCATTTTAGTTATTTTATTTCATTTTGTGAATATTTATTATTCTTTAATATCTATGAATATTTTTGCAATAAATTCTTTAACTCAAAATTTTTGACAAATTTTTCCAATCGAATTTTCCATTAAAATTATAAAATTAATTGGTAAATTCAGAGGTTGTTTTTTGCCCAAATAAAATGGAAGAGTTTTGGATTATAATTTTTGTGGCATTCTTCGTAATAAATCCTCTGGACAAAGCCGAATCCGTACAATTGGCGAAATTGGAAGAATTGCCACTCCAAACATTTGACGAATTGTTCGTAGATGAATGGTGGGACAAAGATGAAGCCGAAGATTTGAAAACGCCGGCGCATTCAAACTTTGGACAAAATGAAATCGACCGGCAGAACACCCAAATTGAACCCAATTCAACTGATCAGCTTGGACAAATTGAACCCAATTCAACTGATCAGCTTGGACAAATTGAACCCAATTCAACTGATCAGAATGCTCCCATCACAGAGTCTGATCACTCTGATACTGTCAAAAACATTGAAGATGAGCGAAAACGTAAAATTGTTAACAAATTCTGCGCAATGAAAGACGAATTTAAGCAAAAAGGAAAATATTCGAAAACGGAAAGGAATCAAATTGAGGAGAAAATTGCTAAACATTTAAAAGCCAATCGCTCAAAAATATATAAATGGAAAAAAGAATTTGGCCTAAGCCGAAAAATGTTCAATGAAAAAGAAGAACGTATACATTTTGTAGAGAAATTTGATCAGAGAAAAGCCGAGTTAACGCGGGACGGATTCAAAAATTCATATAAAAATCAAATAAATGAAACTGTCGCAAAAAAGTTGGGCCTCACTTTGGTAACAATTTACAATTGGAAACGAAAACTTGGCCAAACCGGTGAGTATTTTGAGTCCAATTTAATTTTTTTTTTCATTGTTTAACAGAACCAACCCATAAACACTCCGACAGCCAACAAAAGGAATTGATGAAACGTTATTATGAAATTAAGGACAAACCCCCTAAAATTAGGGTTGGGGACATTGCCAAAATGTTGAATATTGGAACACGCACTTTGGTTAGATGGAAAAGGCAATTCAAACGACAGCAATTTCATCCAAAATCTGTCGATTCGGGGAGCATTTGAATAATTGGTCAATAATTTATAAAAAACATGGCATTTTAAAATATTTTTTGACATATAAAATTTTGTCGTTCTTTGCAGGCCTGTGCACGGTTACCAATTTTCGTAACCGTAACCGCCCGTGCTCAAACACCCGTAACCGTTAACCGCCCGTAACCGCCCGTCCTCAAAATCTCATAACCGTTAACCGCCCGTAACCGCCCGTCCTCAAAATCTCATAACCGTTAACCGCCCGCGGTTATCCGCGGTTAACCGCCTTATTTAAAAATCGATAAAGTTTTCCAGATTTCGAAAAATCGATTTTTCAAAACTAATTTTTTCCGATCGTGATGTGGCGTCTTTCTAAAATTAAATCAAAATTGACGTGTATTGAACTTAACAAGTGATTTTTATCAGATTTTGTCAATGAATAAAATTTTTAATCTCTTTCTAACACCTTCATGATTAAAATCTAACAAAGCGCGACCGAGCAGAGTGATTTTTTTTCTGTTTTTTGCGCATTAGTTTCCTAAAGTATTTTAAGAAAAGGAGTGGGGGTTCGGCAGTGCCGATAGGCGCCGCCGAGGAAAAAAAAATCGAATATCTAACGCCTTATGCTGAGAAAAATCGTCCGAATTTTAGGTAATTGAGTTCTAAAATGCACTAATTATTTATGTAAATACTTAGAATTTTACTTTTTATATCTAAAATTTTTGCAAAAAGTTGAAAGAATACTAAAAAGCAGGGATATTAAAATATAGATAAAAAATAAAATAATTACAGAGGAAGGGGCTAGAACCTAGACCAAATAAAATCAGTCAAAGAGTTTCACCACTGAGCCACTGGATAGCTAACGAAATGTGGTGAAGCAAATCATCTCAAACCTCAGCAATCAAAAAACAACGAATGCAACGGTTTTTTGATTCATAGAATTTTTTCTGATTTTTAGCCTTTACCCTTTGACCTTTGATTCAGTCTCATCCTCAAACTTCTTTTTTGTGCGATTTTTATGCCCATATAAGGTGCTACGTTTGGCATTGCCGACGCATTTCACCTTCTGCGGTTTATTGTCAATCAAATCTTTTAGTTGGTCTTTGTTCCGGACCCAAAAATGTCTGGAAACTGTCATTCCGGACCCAAAAATGTCCGGAATCTGTCATTCCGGACCCAAATCATTCGAAATCTGTCATTCCGGACCCAAAAATTTCCGGATCTGTCATTCCGGACACAAAAATGTCCGGAATCTGTCATTCCGACCCAAAAACATTCGAAATCTGTCATTCCGGACCCAAAAATTTCCGGATCTGTCATTCCGGACCCAAAAATGTCCGGAATCTGTCATTCCGGACCCAAAAATGTTCGGAATCTGTCATTCCGGACCCAAAAATTTCCGGATCTGTCATTCTGGACCCAAAAATGTCCGGAATCTGTTAATTCCGGACCCAAAAATTTCCGGAATCCGTCGTTCCGGATCCACAAATGTCCGGAATTCGCCATTCCGGACCCAAAAATGTCCGGAATCCGTCATTCCGACCCAAAAATTCAGAATCTGTCATTCCGGACCCAAAAATGTCCGGAATCTGTCATTCTGGACCCAAAAATGTCCGGAATCCGTCGTTCCGGATCCACAAATGTCCGGAATTCGCCATTCCGGACCCAAAAATGTCCGGAATCCGTCATTCCTGACACAAAAATGTCCAGAATCCGTCATTCCGGACCCAAAAATGTCCGGAATCTGTCATTCCGGACAATGTTCGGAATCTGCTTCCGACCCAAAAATTTCGATCTCTTGGATAATGCCGATCGTTATCCGGACCCAATTTCCGAACCATCGGACCCAAAATGTCCGGAATCTCGTTCCGGATCAAATTCCGCGCATTCCGACAAAATGTCCGGA
>MEIZ01000046.1:307206-318847 GCA_001723225.1 Globodera ellingtonae
AAAAATGGCGAAGAAATTACTTCAACCGAAAAACGTAAAATTGTTGCCAAATTCCACGCAATTAAAGACGAATTTAAGCAAAAAGGAAAATTTTCGGCTAAAGAATGGAATCAAATTGAGGAGAAAATTGCTAAACATTTAAAAGCCAATCGCAAAAAAATATATAAATGGAAAAAAGAATTTGGCTTAAGTCGAAAAGTGTTCAATGCCAAAAAAGAACGTAAACATTTAATAGAAAAATTTGATCAAATGAAAGCCGAGTTAAAGCGGGCCGGATTAAAAAGTTCATTTAATAATGAATTAGATAAAACTGTGGCAAAGGAATTGGGGCTAAGTGATAGAACAATTTCAAGGTGGAAAAATGAACTTGGCCAAACCGGTGAGTACTTCGAGCCCAATTTTATTAATTAAAATTCTTTTTACAGCACCTCTTTATATATACCCCCACAGCGAACAAAAGGAATTGATGAAACGTTATTATGAAATTAAGGACCAAAATCCTAAAATTAGTAATGAAAACATTGCCAAAATGTTGAATATTGGAAGACGCACTTTGTATAAATGGAAAAAGCAATTTAAACCAAATTCTGTCGACGGACATTCTGTTGAAGAGAATGCCGGCTCAAACATTCAGGAAATCGATAAGTCAAATTCGGGAAGTATTTGAATGTGCAATGATTTGGAAAAATGTTTTGGCATATATTGTTGATGAAATTTTTATGTTAATGTCATTTACTTGTTTTATTTTCAATGATACTGATTTGTTGCGAAATAAAATTATTTCCCCGTAAAAAAAGAAAAAACGGAATTTTCAAATAATACAGGATTATTCAAATTTTCCTGAAACTTTTGGAAATCGGCTAATTCTGGCATAAACCGGTTAATTTTGGAAATCTAAAATTAAAATTTCTTTTCTAAAATTTCTGAAATTCGGGTCCAGGTGTTTTACCCGCGGATTATCTGGTCCAGCTAAAATGTAATTCAGTTTTTGAACCGGTCATTTCAACATTCCAGGCTCGAACTGGTTGAATTTTA
The DNA here is from genome assembly GCA_001723225.1 of Globodera ellingtonae. NCBI lineage: Eukaryota > Metazoa > Nematoda > Chromadorea > Rhabditida > Heteroderidae > Globodera > Globodera ellingtonae. The sequence goes on from MEIZ01000046.1 coordinate 308,242, forward strand.
AACAACATTTTTTGGCCAACTTATTAATTCAGTTTTGATAAATTATTTATTAAATAGAATCACACAAGGCTTTGACAAAGTTGTACAAGACGGAAATGTTACTTTTACTCCAGGCAGAATTTTAAATCATTTAAATTTTTATTTTGTATTTTTTTGTAAAATGATGATTATTGTAAAATTTTTTGTTAGCATGGGTAAAAATATTATTAAATAATATAATTTATATGAATGGTCATTTCAATTGTGGGCTGTCATTTATTACTTTTCAATCATTTTTTTTATCAAAGCTGCTAAATACAATTTATTAGATTGTAAAAATGGAATATTTTTGGATTTTAATTTTTGTTTCATTCTTTGCAACAAATTCACTGGACAAAGCTGAATCCGTACAATTGGAGGAATTAGAGGAATTGCCACTCCAAACATTTAAAGAATTATTCGTAGATGAATGGTTGGACAAAGATGAAGCCGAGATGATTTCACAAGTGATCAGAATCCTCCTCTAACAAAGTCTGATCACTCTGGGCAAATTAAACCAATTCAACTGATCAGAGTCCTCCTCTCATAGAGTCTGATAACTCTGATAATGCAAAAAATGGCGAAGAAATTACTTCAACCGAAAAACGTAAAATTGTTGCCAAATTCCACGCAATTAAAGACGAATTTAAGCAAAAAGGAAAATTTTCNAAAAATGGCGAAGAAATTACTTCAACCGAAAAACGTAAAATTGTTGCCAAATTCCACGCAATTAAAGACGAATTTAAGCAAAAAGGAAAATTTTCGGCTAAAGAATGGAATCAAATTGAGGAGAAAATTGCTAAACATTTAAAAGCCAATCGCAAAAAAATATATAGATGGAAAAAAGAATTTGGCCTAAGTCGAAAAGTGTTATAGAAAAAGAAGAACGACAAAATTTGATAGAGAAATTTGATCAGAGAAAAACTGAGTTAACGCGTGCCGGATTCAAAAATTCATATAAAAATGAATTAGATAAAACTGTCGCAAAAAAGTAGGCTTAATTTTCTAACAATTTACAAGTGGAAAAAAGAACTTGGCCAAACCAGTGAGTATTTCGAGCCTTTTATTAATTATTTTAATTTTAATTAAAATTCTTTTTACAGCACCAAACTATAAACACCCCCACAGCGAACAAAATGAATTGATGAAACGTTATTATGAACTTAAAAACCAAAATTCTAAAATTAGTGATAGGGACATTGCAAAAATGTTGAAAATTGGAAGAGTCACTTTGTATACATGGAAAAAGCAATTTAATCGACACGCGGCAAATTTTCAGGAAATCGGGGGTCGAATATGAGCAGTTTTTAAGAGAATGAATGATCAGATTTGGAAAATTTTTTGGCATTTAATGATTTGATTTTTATGGTTTAAATCTTTTTTTGAAAATACTCGTTATTCTCGTACCGTTTAGCATTCTTTTACCTTTTTTAGAAGACAACGATCACTATCAGTGTGGATGGTATACAAATTTAACATATATATCTATAACTAAATAGAAGAGTGGCCCGGGATCGGGATCTCGGTCGGGATCGGGCGGATTATCCAGTTATTGGAATCCCAATCCCGGTTTTTGAAAGGTCGTAATCCCGATCCTGATCCCGATAAATGGCCGGAAACCGTCATTCCGGCCCCAAAAATATTCGCAATCCGTCATTCCGGCCCCAAAAACTTCCGGCATACCTCATTCCGGATCCAAAACAAAACGGGCCCGCATACCCGGCTTTTTTCAGCTCACAAACCGGACTGAAATGTGAGTTAATTAATGGCCAAAATCCTGCACACACTACGGCCACACTCAACTGAGCCGTTCCAACCAAAAGGCGGGTGCCGTTTGGCAATTAAATCATTCAGTTTTTTCCGGTGGACTTTCGGTTTTGGATAAGTGTTTTTGAGTCCTGCCCGCATTAACTCGGCTTTCTTCTGATCAAATTTCTCTACCAAATTTTTTCGCTCATTTTTTGGATTTATTTGACTTAAGCCAAATTCTTTTTTCCATTTAAATATTTTTGTGCGATTGACTTTTAAATCTTTAGCAATTTTATCCTCAATTTGAGTTCTTTCTTTTTTTGAATATTTTCCTTTTTGTTTAAATTTTNATATTTTTGTGCGATTGACTTTTAAATCTTTAGCAATTTTATCCTCAATTTGAGTTCTTTCTTTTTTTGAATATTTTCCTTTTTGTTTAAATTTTTCTTTCATTTGATGGAATTTGTTAATAATTTTACGTTTTTCGTTTGAAGTGTGATCAGACTCTGTGAGAGGAGGGTTCTGATCAGTTGAATTGGGTTCAATTTGTCCAAAGTGATCAAACTCTGTGAGAGGAGGATTCTGATCAGTTGAATTGGGTTCAATTTGTCCAATTTGGGTGTTCTGCCGGTCTATTTGATGATGGACATTTTGTCCAAAGTTTGTTGGCGCCGGACTTTTCAAATCTTCGGCTTCATCTTTGGCCCACCATTCATCTACGAATAATTCGTCAAATGTTTGAAGTTGCATTTCCTCCAATTGTACGGTTTCGGCTTTGTCCAGTAAATTTGTTACGAACAATGCCATAAAAATTAAAATCCAAAACTCTTTCATTTTATTTGGGCAAATAATTTATTAATAACTAAAATGGTGAATTTTTTACCCCAAATAAATGTAAATAATAAAATTTCTTGGAGTCACAGAAAATCAATAAGGGCCATCACTGTCCAATTTCTGCCAACCCTAAAATTATTGATCAGAATTGGATGATTTGGGCAAAAACCCCCTGAATTTAGTAACATGCGCTGAATGCGTGAATTGTTACTTTAAACAATTTATGTTAAAATAAAAATTACCCCGATGAACAAAACTGGGCAGGTTATTGACTACCGTAATCAAATATGCTTATGACTGAGAAGGGTTCGGGGTTTTGGCTACCATAAGCAAATATATAGTTGGATAGGCTTGGGACTGAGCGCCCGCTATCGTATATGGCTCATAGGATTTTTGACTGAGCAAGGTACCGTATGAAAAGTAGGTGCCTATTGTAGTATCCAAGCAACGTCTGAAGACTGCGTTAAGTGGCAAACGGTCGGGTCTCTGAAAGTGCAATTAAAATCGCTCACTTTGGCATTGTATGGAAGAAACAGTTGTCTTGTTAAGAGACTATTGGGTCAAGTCAAATGGGCGAGGTGATTCCCGCCAATTAGTGTTGCACGATGCCCAAAATTCCCCGATATTCGAGACTCGATACCGAGACCGATGCCCAAAAACCCGAGACTTTTCTCGAGTCGATACTCGATACCGAGACTCTCGTGCATCACTACCGACAATGGGTAGTTGCAAAAAGGGCAGATGCCTTAATACACGACCGAGTGAAGTCACGAATCTGAAAATATTTTTAAGATCTGACAACATCTAAAATTTTGAAAATCTATGATTTTTTATTTTATTTTTACAATTAATCACACAAAAGGTAGAGATTTGTTAGGGGTTCGTTAGGCTTAGGCCTAAGCCACCCTGGCTTGGGGTTCGTTAGGCTTAGGCCTAAGCCACCCTGAGATGGACCCCTAAGCTCTGAACGCTTAGGCCTAAGCCTAACAAACCCCAAGCCAGGGTGGCCTAGGCCTAAGCCTAACGAGCTTTTGACCGAAAAGGTCCCCCTATGGTTTTTAAAAAATTGGTTCAAAAACCGGTTTAAAGGTTGAGCCCGCTAAAAATTTTGCAAAATGCGAAAGTACCAAAAAATTTTTTACCAAATAAATTTGAGAAAAATAAGGAGCATAATTCTAATATTTACCTAAAGAATTAGTTTTTTTGACCATCACTTATAGAAATTGGACAAATTTTTTTGTAGTAAAATCGTAAGAATTTTCGTTTTTTTTCTCTCGGCGACGTCTATTGCCATTGCCGATCAACTACAAAACCCTATAATAAAAATGGCTAAATTATTTCTAGAACAAGTAATTAACCACCTGGAATTCCGGACTACCGGAAAATTTTTAACTCTCAAAAATTTAATTTTTAAAATTTTTCTAATCATTTTGCCCCTCGCGATGCATTTTTGGGCCATTTATCTTGGATCTCGGTCGAGATCCCGGCCCAAAAAATGGTCCGAGACCTGGACTCGCGGAATTTGGAGATTTTTGATCCCGAGAGTCCAGCTCTCGACCCATCCCCAAATCTCGATCTCGGTCTCGGATTTTTCAAAATGCCGGTCTCTAGAAATACATATAAATAGTTTGCTAAATTAATTCAGTTTAATTTCCTCCGGGGAGAATTTTTATGATTTTAAAATTCATTTGGCTATTCACAATCGATCGCATTTATGTAAAATAAGATTATTTGTAGAAAAATATTTACGAAATGTCAGGAATATTGATTGGGTGGGATAATTATTAAAGAAAATGATTAATATGAATGCCCATTTGATTTTGGGCTTCTAAATTATTACTTTCTCTAATTTTTTTTCAAGCTGCTAAAAACAATTTATTAAATTGTAAAATTTTTTTAATATTTTAATAATTTTAAAACGAGTCTCTAAGAGAAGCGAGCGAAAATTGCCACCAAATCCTCCAATTGTGCTCAATAATTTTAGGGTTGCCCAGAATTTGGAAAATGATTTGGGCTAAAAAATTCACAATTTTTTTTAGTTATTTTATTTCATTTTGTGAATATTTCTTATTCTCACTAAAATTTACATTTTTAATTTCATATAAATGCCCCCAAATTCAGAGATTATTTTAACAAAATAAAATGGAAGAGTTTTGGATTTTAATTTTGGTTTTATTATTCGCAACAAATTCATTGGACAAATCCGAATCCGTACAATTGGATGAATTGGAGGAATTGCCACTCCAAACATTTGATGAATTATTTGTAGATGAATGGTTGGACAAAGATGAAACCGATGATTTCACAACTGATCAGAATCCTCCTCTCACAGAGTCTGATCATCACTCTGGACACATTGAACACAATTCAACTGATCAGAATCCTCCTCTCACAGAGTCTNGACTGAGCAAGGTACCGTATGAAAAGTAGGTGCCTATTGTAGTATCCAAGCAACGTCTGAAGACTGCGTTAAGTGGCAAACGGTCGGGTCTCTGAAAGTGCAATTAAAATCGCTCACTTTGGCATTGTATGGAAGAAACAGTTGTCTTGTTAAGAGACTATTGGGTCAAAGTCAAATGGGCGAGGTGATTCCCGCCAATTAGTGTTGCACGATGCCCAAAATTCCCCGATATTCGAGACTCGATACCGAGACCGATGCCCAAAAACCCGAGACTTTTCTCGAGTCGATACTCGATACCGAGACTCTCGTGCATCACTACCGACAATGGGTAGTTGCAAAAAGGGCAGATGCCTTAGTACACGACCGAGTGAAAAAATCATCAAAGAGTTAGAAGACTTTTTTTGGGACTATCCAGGGAACTTACATTGCATGGAGAGAGAAACGGTACGGGCTTCGAGAGGTGCTTTACCCTCGGTAGGAATCAACGAATGCTTCGTTTATAGAATAATCGCGGTACCGATTACTCCAGTTTTTGGAGACAAGTGATGCGCGTAAATTGGGACAACGAGATTAAAAATAGGTCGAATAGAAAAACGGCAAATGTATCGAAGAACGGAAAGATAAATCTGTATCCTGGGATGCCACAGAAAAGGCGGGAAATTTCATATACGCCCCAAGGGTTAACATTTGGACTCGCACAGCTCGTTGACCGTTGGAGAAACTGGCACTCGGTTCGTCTACATCAGGTTCGAGTTGTTCTATTCGTCACTGTTGGCATCGGCATCGGAGGATGGCACACCCGAGCATCCGCCCAATTGAACGAATTCGCCCTACTTTCTCATTTTTTCCTATAACGGCTTTGGGAATACAAGGTTCCTATCTAATAAGGACACAAAGTGCCTTGGTGGAACCAAAACGACTCAACGTTCGTGACAAGTCTAAACGGTACGCGGCGAATAAAGAGTTTTTCAAAACGAAATTTAAACACTAAAAGATTTAAAATCATTAAATGCAAAAACATTTTTACAAATCATTGACCAAATCAATCATTCAAAAGCTCTCCGAATTCGAGTGCCCAATTTTCTGAACATTTGCCGCGGCATTCTCTTCCACCAAATGTCCATCGAAAGAATTTGGATGCATTTGCGGTCGTTTAAATTGTTTTTTCCAACTATACAAAGTGCTTCTTACAATTTTAAACATTTTAACAATTTTCTCATCACTAATTTTAGGATTTTTGCACTTAATTTCATAATAACGTTTCAACAATTCGATTTGTTCGCTATGGGAGTGTTTATGTTGCGGTGCTGTAAAAAATTTTTTAAATTAATATAAATAAATTAACAAATAATTTATCTTGAAATACTCACTGGTTTGGCCAGCTTCACGTTTCCAAGCGTAAATAGTTACAAAAGTGAGGCCCAATTCTTTTGCGACAATTTTATCTATTTGATTTGAATAAGAATTTTTAAATCCGGCCCGCTTTAACTCGGCTTTCATTTGATCAAATTTCTCTACCAAATTTTTTCGCTCATTTTTTGGATTTCTTTGACTTAGGCCAAATTCATTTTTCCATTCATATATTTTTGTGCGATTGATTTTTAAATGTTTTGCAATTTTATTCTCAATTTGAGTTCTTTCTTTTACAGAATATTTTCCTATTTTCTTAAATTCGTCTTTCATTGCGTGGAATTTGTCGATAATATTACGTTTTCGCTCATTTTCAGCAATCTCTGTGAAAGGAGGATTCTGATCAGTTGAATTGGGTTCAATTTGTCCAATTTGGGTGTTCTGCCGGTCGATTTCGTGATGGAAATTGTGTTCAAGCGTTAATTTATCCCATTCGTCGGCTTTATCTTTGTCCCACCAGCCTTCTCCGAATATTTCATCAAATGTTTGGAGTGGCAATTCTTCCAATTTCTCCAATTGTACGGATTCGGCTTTGTCCAGTGAATTTGTTACGAAGAATACCACCAAAATTAAAATCCAAAACTTTTCCATTTTATTTGGGTGGGCAAAAACAACCTCTGAATTTACGAATTAATTTTATAATTTAAATGGTAAGTTTGATTGCAAAATTTGTCAATAATTTTGCATTAAAGAATTTTCGCAAAAATATTCTTAGAAATAAATATTCACAAATGAAATAAAATAACTAAAATTGTTATTTAGCCCAAATAAATTGGAGTCACTCAGAAAACAAATATTGTTGCCGATTATTTTCCAAATTTCTGCCAACCCTAAAAGTATTGATCACAATTTGAGGAAATGGTGACAATTTCCGGTCGCTTCTATTAGAGACCGGATCTGGCGTTAAAATCAATATAATCTCCATTTTACAAAAATGGCGATCGATTGTGTATAGCCAAATGAAAATGTTTGAAAATAATTAAAAGTCTCCTCGGAGGAAATTATTGACTTTATAAAATTAATTGGAATTTCAATAAATGGCCACAATTTTAGAGATTGTTTTACCCAAATAAATGGAATAGTTTTCCTCTATAGATTAGCGCTGAGCGGAATTTTTGCATAACTTGAGCTCTTAAAATTAAAAACCGGGACTTTTAAAACGAAAAATTGTTTAAATTCCAGTCAAAAACAGATACAACAAAGTTTTGTAAATTCTCGCTTTCAATTTTGCTGTTTTTCCGCGCGTTCTAAAATATAAATCGGCATGCGCAATTTAACTTTGTGGGAGTTAAGCTAAGAAAGATTGACAATTTTGAAGGGACGCCGCATAAATTGACTAGATTTTGTCAGTTTAGCACATTTTTAAATCAATATTTTGGGGCTTTTTTGGTTAATATTTTAAGTCAATATTTTACGTTTTTTAGACAAAATGAATTTTGATTTTCCACGAAAACATATAGGTGGGGAAAAGATTTGTAAGGAATTCGGGAGCATAAAACTAAATGGACTGCCCTTTGCCCTCTGCGTGCTGACTCGACTGGGGGCCCCCAACTGGTTTTTTTAATCGCATTACAAGCAGACGCTTGTCAATTGACGACAACGCATCGCATGGGTGTGAAACAATGATGTAGCCGGATTCTGGGCTTTTATTTTTTGCTCCGGAATGACGGATTCCGGGCATTTTTGGGTCCGGAATGACGGATTCCGGACATTTCTGGGTCCGGAATGACGGATTCCGGACATTTTTGTGTCCGGAATGACAGATTCCGGACATTTGTGGGTCCGGAATGACAGATTCCGGACATTTTTGGGTCCGAAACGACAGATTCCGGACATTTGTGGGTCCGGAATAACGGATTGAACAAATTCCACGCAATTAAAGACGAATTTAAGAAAAAAGGAAAATTTCCTTACAAAAAGAACTCAAATTGAGGTGAAAATCGCTAAACATTCAGTCGCAAAAAAATATATAAATGGAAAAAAGAATTTGGCCTAAGTCAAAAGTTCTATGAAAAAGAAGAACGTAAACATTTGGTAGAGAAATTCGATCAAATGAAAGCCGAGTTAACGCGGGACGGATTCAAAAATTCTCAAAATGAATTAGATAAAACAGTCGCAAAAGAATTGGGCCTCAGTTTTATAACAATTTACAATTGGAAAAGGGAACTTGGCCAAACCGGTGAGTATTTCAAGACAATATTTGTTAATTTATTTATATTAATTAAAAATTCTTTAACAGCACCAAAACATAACACTCTCACAACGAACAAAAGGAATTAATAAAACGTTATTATGAAATTAAAGACAAAAATCCTAAAATTAGTATGAAGACATTGCCAAAATGTTAAAAATTGGAATAGCCACTTTGGTTAGATGGAAAAGGCAATTTAAACGACAGCAATAATCGGTTCGGTCGGTTCGAAACCGACAGCCCTAATCAAGGTGATAATTTCAGTCCCAAAAACTGTCATTTCAGTATCAAATGCCGATTCCGCTCTACTCTAGTCTCAAAGGGAAGGGACAACAAATTTTGTTGGAATAACCGAACCGAAAACCCTCTTTTTTAGCCTAAAAACCGAAACCGAATAGCCTCGCATTTTTATGGGAACTTATTGAGAGAATTACAATAAAAAGTGTGTTAAACATTTCGCCAAAAATTGATATCAATTCAGTCGTGTTGGGTCGTTTCGTAAATTACGCCACTATTATATATAAAAATATATATGTATGTATACACATTTTTAGCGAACAAAAGGGATATTTATCAACAAATATTATAGAATATAAATTTATGAAGTGATATAGGTCGTAAATTTCCATTATCTATTCTATTCAAATTCAAAAAAAAATTTCAAAATTTATAAAGAGTTTTTCAAAAAAAGATTTTAAACCTTAAATAATTGTAAATCATTAAATGCAAAAACATTTTTCCAAATCATTGCTCATTCAAATAATCCCCGCGTTCGATTTATCAATTTCCTGAACATTTGCCGCGGCATTCACTTCCGCAGATTGTCCATCGACATAATTGGCTGCGACAGTTTCATTTATTTGATTGGGATAAGAATTTTTGAGCCCGGCCCGCTTTAACTCGGCTTTCATTTGATCAAATTTCTCTACCAAATTTTTTTGCTTATTTTTTTTCCTCCCAAAGTTATGCATTTTTCGACTTAGGCCAATTTCTTTTTTCCATTTATATATTTTTGTGCGATTGACTTTTAAATGTTTAGCAATTTTTTTCTCAATTTGTGCCCATTCTTTTTTTGAATATGTTCCTTTTTGCTTAAATTCGTCTTTCATTTCGTGGAAATTGTCGATTATTTTACGTTTTCGTTCATCTTCAGCAATATTTTCTTCACCATTTTTGGCATTATCAGAGTGATCAGACTCTGTGAGAGGAGCATTCTGATCAGTTGAATTGGGTTCAATTTGTCCAAGCGGAGAGTTCTGCCAGTCGATTTGGTGATCATTGTCCCACCATCCTTCAACGAATAATTCGGCCCGCCGGTGGCCAAATCGGACAAAACCGACTGCCAGCCGCGGAACGAGCGTGGAATCTGTCTTTATGGCATAATTTACTAATAAACATTGACTTCTGCTCTTCGGACCTTTGGTCCACTGTTAGTTTACCGGACATTTTGTCCGATTTGGCCTACCTGACATTTTGTCCGATTTTGGCTTAACGGACATTTTGCCGTCGGACACTTGTCCGTCGTACCTTTTGTCGTCGTGCCAAATTTAGCATTCCGTAAACCGAAGTCCGTAAACTGGGACACCCTAATAACTATGATTATTTAATTATGAATTTTCATTGGTTTTTGAATTTTATTATTATAAGCTTAAGATTCACCCAAATTCAGAGTGCACCGATTGATCGACTAGTTCATTTTCAACTATAAATAATTTTCTAAAGACTAACAGGCCAGGCCGTTCATGCCAATGCCAAAATTTGCTTTACGTAAATGCCAACCACAATTCTCTCGCATCTCCTCCCCACTCTCTTTGTTGACAATGCAAATGCCAAAATTTGCTTTACGTAAATGCCAACCACAATTCTCCCGCCTCCCCTCCCCACTCTCTTCGCTGACAATGCCAATGGCAAAATTTGCTTTACGTAAATGCCAACCACAATTCTCTCGCATCCCCTCCCCACTCTCTTTGTTGACAATGCAAATGCCAAAATTTGCTTTACGT
>MEIZ01000046.1:318909-329830 GCA_001723225.1 Globodera ellingtonae
AAATGCCAACCACAATTCTCTCGCATCCCCTCCCCACTCTCTTTGTTGACAATGCAAATGCCAAAATTTGCTTTACGTAAATGCCAACCACAATTCTCCCGCCTCCCCTCCCCACTCTCTTCGCTGACAATGCCAATGGCAAAATTTGCTTTACGTAAATGCCAACCACAATTCTCTCGCATCCCCTCCCCACTCTCTTCGTGACAATGCCAATGGCAAAATTTGCTTTACGTAAATGCCAACCACAATTTTCTCCCGCCTCCCCTCCCCACTCTCTTTGTTGACAATGCAAATGCCAAAATTTGCTTTACGTAAATGCCAACCACAATTCTCTCGCATCCCCTCTCAACTCTCTTCGTTGACAACGCTATTTCAAATTGAAGGCACATTCTAAGCCAACGATTAAAGCCGTATAAAAGCCGTGGCAAATGCAACAGAAAGAATCATTCAAAAAAACAATTTTTTATTGCTTAGTGCCTCAAAAATGCGCACCTTTCACTTCATGGACGCCGTTTGCTTGTTCGTGGTGGCCACCTTTCTTCTGCTGGAGACGGGTCAGTCAGAAAAATTTGTTAGAAATTAAAATTTGTCACAATACAAAATATTTATGACTTTTCTGCGTCTGGTGACTAACAAAAATTTATTGTAAATATCGAAAATTACATTTCCTATTCACGCAGAGAATTCAGACGCATCGCCAAAAATGTCAAACACCAAACTCAAGAATAAAGGACCAACCAGTGCTGGCAATGCTAAACCAAACTCAGGTAGAAGACTGATTTTCGGATTTGTTTGCCAAAAAGTCCGGAATTCCGGACCCAAAAATGTCCGGATACCCGGAAGACGGAATAATCCGGTCTCACCCTCTGGATCGGACCGATCGAGATTCTCGATCGGTCCTCAAGTTCGATCTCTAGTGCTGTTAAAGCTCTGACTGCCGCCCTTAGGTATATGTAGAGAGGCTTTAGGGTAACAAAAATTTAGTAAATTGATCAAAAAAATTTTCACTTACATTTTCTACTCACGTAGAGAATTCAGATGCATCACCAAAAACATCAACATCAAACACAAAACTCGAAAATGAACTATCCAGTCATGGCAATGCTGAACAAAAAAAGCCAGGTAGACTGAGTGATTCATTGCAAAAATAGATTTTTTAATCTTTTTTTTTTTTAGATTTTTTATTATTATTTTTTTAAAGCAATTGTTTTGGTTTAGTTTTTTACATTTAAAAGGGTTTTTTCAATAAATTTTCAAACCAAAAATTGGACTAGGTGATACAACAATTTAAGCTTGGAACCGTGAACTTGGCCAAACCGGTGAACATTTCAAAACAAATTATTTGTTAATTTATTTATATTAATTAAAATTCTTTTATAGCACCAAAACATATGCACTCCGACGACGAACAAATGGAATTGATGAACCGTTATTATGAAATTATGGACCTAAATCCTTACATTAATGACGCGGACATTGCCAAAATGCTGAACATCAAAATAGCCACTTTGGATAGATGCAAGCAATTTTTTGGTATTTAATGATTTTTAAATATTTTTGGTTTAAAATCCTGTTTTTAAACTTTATTCATTTAGCACAAGAACAAAAGGAATTGATGAAAAGTTATTATGAAATTATGGACCGAAATCCTTACATTAATGACGAGCAAATTGCCAAAATGTTGAACATCGAAATAGCCACTTTGGATAGATGCAAGCAATCTTTTGGTATTTAATGATTTTTAAATATTTTTGTTTAAAATCCTGTTTTTATAACTTTATTCGTTTAGCACAAGAACAAATGGAATTGATGAATGAACATCGAAATAGCCACTTTGGATAGATGCAAGCAATTTTTTGGCATTTAATGATTTTTTAAATCTTTTTGGTTTAAAATCCTGTTTTTATAACTTTATTCGTTTACCGTTTATAAGAATTTCTTTTTTCATTTCTAACAAAACTGATAAATTGTTGGGCACAGACAGCTAATTGAATATTGGTACTTTCAGAAATTTTTGCGCGGAAGTAATTACAAACAAGTTATAGCCCCGCAACTTGGCCAAAAACCATAAGAGAGTGTCGATTCGGGGAGCATTTGAATGATTGGTCAATAATTTATAAAAAACATGGCATTTTAAAAATTTAGTCGTTCTTTGTTTATAATTCATTTTGCAATTAACGTATTTGAAATTGATTAAAAAAGGCCGGCCTATTTTGTTTTTTTCTGTAATTAATTTAGGATAAAAGTATAAATTTTCACTTTTTTTCTAAAGAAAGTTATGAGCCCGGCGGTTAACTTCGTTTTTAATAGGTTAAATTGGAAAAGCACCCCAAATCGGAGTAGTCGTGCAAAAGGTTTTTCGGATTTTGGGCGTAGACTACAATTCCAGCATCCATTTCTGCCGATTTCGACCAAAAATTCGAACAATTTTCAAAAATCCCAAATTTTACAAAATCCTTTTTGGTTTTAAAATCATTCAAAAGTATGATCGATTATCACTTTAGTTGTAAAGTGTCTCGAATCCCACCCAAGCCAAAACTTCCAAAATCTCATGACGTCTTAGGCTAAGTCCAAGCTAGGCTTAAGCTATGCTTAGACTTAGGCCTCAGCCTAACAAACCCCAAGCCAGGGTGTTCGGGTCCGGGATTCAGAATTGGTGCATTTTGGATTTCCAGAACATCAAATAACAAATTCTTGTGCATGCTGATTTGCCGGAAACCAAATTCTGGTGCATTTTGGATTTCCAGAACATCAAATAACAAATTCTGGTGCATACTGACTTTCCGGAAAACCTAATTCTGGTTCAGATGGCTTTCCGGAATAGCAAGCATTCTGGATTTCCAGAACATCAAATAACAAATTCTGGTTCTGTCTGTCATGCCCCCTTTCGCATCAGGTGTTTCCGACAGAAGTTGATTTCGAAGGTGAATTAGAAAAAAAACTTTAAAATTTGCCATTGTGCTCAATTGACAAATAAAGATCTAAAATATTTTCAAAAGTAATAGAGTTTTTAATCAAATTTTTTGTTTATTACATATTTGAATTGGTGTCAACGCAATATTACATTATTATAATTAGGGCTCGGATTTATATGCACCAAAAAAAGGCCAAAATATGCACCAAAATATGCCAAAAATGCCGAAATATGCACCAAAAATGTCGAAATATGCACCGAGAAATGGCACTTTTAGTGCACTAATTTGCTTACTATTTAATTTTTTCTTTTTTTAAACGTATAAATAAGTAGATTTAAAGCCTTTTCGCGTATTTTTTTGGTATTTTTGGAAAGTTGAACAAATTTGAAAAAAGTTTCCGGAATTTTAACCGTCAGGCCAGCTGATCGCCATTTGGCCATCTCAGCGCCAGACATCCATTTCAGCGCCGCTCGAAATATGCAAAATATGCCAAAATATGCTTTTTTCCCCAAAAACCCCAAAATATGTAAAATATGCATTTTTAAACTTGTCCAAAAAAACTCAAACCAACGCGAAAAAGGCTATTTTTGGCCCGTGTTCTTCAGAACATATGAGAACAAAAATATGCAAAAACATATAAATCCGAGCCCTAATTATAATAGAGAGATTGCTTAAATGAAAATGAAATTTAAAAAAAATCTTCATGTGAAGAATACATCCGTTATCTGATGAAATAGCAAATAAAAATGAAAATCAATAAAATTTAACATTCAACAAATAATTTTTATTTATTTTGTTTAATAAATTATGTTTTTACATTTTCTGATGACTTATTGACAAACTTTGGCTGTGAAGCGCTTCCAACAAACATAAATTGCTTATCAAATTGAAACTTTATAATTATAGAAACGTAATTTTTAAAACCTACACATTCAAAAATAATTTGCGGATTGCAATGATTTATAAAATATTTTGGCATTTAATGATTTTAATCTTTTATGGTTTGAAATCTTGTTTGAAAAAAAACTGTATCGCATACCGTTTAGACTTAGCCGCAATAAAATGCGATAAATTTTGAAATTTTTCGGAATCTCGCTAAAAATTGACATTTTTTAAAAATTTTATTTGATTGTAACTGTCCTACAGGCCGAAACTGCGTGTCTATTAAAAAAATCGGGAAATAAATTATCGGCTCTAATGTTAGATTTTTTTTCACTAACTCATTAATTTTTAGAAATTATTCAATAAAAAAACTAGACTTCAAAAATTTTAGAGGAAATTTAAAAAAAAACCCCGAACCCCGCTGTCGAACTCGGCCACTTGGAGTTATTTAGTCTTGAGCGCAACTTCCTTTTCCAACAAATTCCGGACCCAAAAATAGATTTTGTGGGAACTATTTACGAAATATTGGGCATATTGAGCGACCGAAAATTGTCACCACATCCTCCAATTGATACCCCCACAGCGAACAAAAGGAATTAATGAAACGTTATTATAAAATTAAGGACAAAACCCCTAAAATTAGTGACGAGTACATTGCTAAAAGCTTGAAAATTGGAAACGCCACTTTGTATAAATGGAAAAGGCAATTTAAACAACAGAAATTCCATCCAAATTCTGTTGATGGACATTCTGTGGAAGAGAATGCTGCGGCAAATTTTCAGGAATTTGAGAACTCAAATTCGGAGAGTTGAATGAATGATCAATGATTTGGAAAAAACTGAAGCTGAACGAATGATGAAAATGAGTGATCAGAGATGAAGCGGCAGCAAAGAAGGAAGGAATGAATTATACGAGGAATTTGAGGGATAAATGTGCATGCCCTGAGGGGAAAGATGACAAGATTGATTTGAATTGTCAATTTTTTATTGACGAATAGTTTCACACAAATTTTGCTAACATTGACTATTCATTCAAATACTTCCCGAGTTCGATTTATGAGCATTTGCAGCGGCATTTTCTTCCACAAAATGCCCATCGACAGATTTTGGATGAAATTGCTGTCGTTTAAATTGCTTTTTCCATCTAAACAAAGTGTCTCTTCCAATTTTCAACATTTTGGCAATGTTCTCGTCACTAATTTTAGGATTTTGGTCTTTAATTTCATAATAAAGTTTCAACAGTTCCTTTTGTTCGCTGTGGGAATATTTATGGTTTGGTGCTGTAAAAGAATTTTTAATTAAATAAATTGGGCTCAAAATACTCACTGGATTGGCCAAATTCACGTTTCCAATTGTAAATTGTTTTTAAACTTAGCCCCAACTCTTTTGCGACAGTTTCATCAATTTCGTGATGATAAGAGTTTTTGAATCCGGCCCGCTTTAACTCGGCTTTCATTTGATCAAATTTCTCTACCAAATTTTTGCGCGCATTTTTTGGATTTATTTGACTTAAGCACAATTCTTTTTTCCATTTATATATTTTTTTGCGACAGACTTTTAAATGTTTAGCAATTTTATCCTCAATTTGAACCCTTTCTTTTTTTGAATATTTTCCTTTTTTCTTAAATTTGTCTTTAATTGCGTGAAACTCGTCGATAATTTTACGTTTTCTCTCATCTTCGGCAATATTTTCGTGTGAATAAACTTCTTTCTGTTCTTCACAATTTTTGGCATTATCAGAGTGATCAGACTCTGTGAGAGGCGGAGGATTCTGATCAGTTGAATTGGATTCAATTTGTCCAAGCTGATCAGTTGAATTGGGTTCAATTTGTCCAATTTGGGTGTTCTGCCGGTCGATTTGGTGATGGACATTTTGTCCAAAGTTTGTTGGCGCCGGTGTTTTCAAATCTTCGGCGGCTTCATCTTTGTCCCACCATTCTTCTACGAATAATTCGTCAAATGTTTGGAGTGGCAATTCTTCCAATTGTACGGATTCGGCTTTGTCCAGTGAATATGTTACGAAGAATGAAACCAAAATTAAAATCCAAATCTGTTCCATTTTATTTTTCTCTGAATTGAACAATTATTTCGATTGCAAAAATTTGTCAATAATTCGTAAAAATGCATACATTTAATGAATAATAAATATTCACAAAATGAAATAAAATAATGAAAATTGTGAATTTTATAGCCCAAATAAATTGGAGTCACTCAGAAAATCAATAAGGGTCATCTTTTTCAATTTCTTCCAACCCTAAAATTATTGATCAAAATTGGAGGAAATGGTGACAATTTCCGGTGTTTCTATTAGAGACTGGATGATCATAATTTGCCAGGGATAACATCCAATTTTGCTTGGACGCAAAATATAGGGCACTCGATTTTTTAGGGGGTTTGAATACTTAGACTGAATCGATCGAGCTGAAATTTTTACTACTGGTGGCCTTTACATAAATATAAAATTGGAAAATGTTGAAGAAAAAACAAATTATATTTTTTTTTGGAAAACAGGGTGTAACAAAAATATAGGGACACTTTTCCGATATTTCAAAATTCCGAAAAAATTCATGGAAATAGCTTAAATGAAAAAAGAAATAAAATAAAACGTTGCAAATTTTTTCATCTGAAAAATACTTCCGTTCAGAGATGGGAGCCGACGCCCTCAAAAAATTTCTCGGAATTCCGGAGCTTAAAAATTTTTCGGAAGTCGGAATTCCGAGCTCAAAAAATGTCAGAACTCGGAATGCGGAAGTCGGAACTCGGAAGTTTTAAAAATCTTAAATATGTTGCCTTGACTGGAATAAATCGATTTACGAATCAAATGGCGAAATATGGAAAAAATATGGAATATGGATAAAAATGGCGCAATATGGAAAAATATGGATTATAAAATGGGCTCTAGAAGCTCCAAACAAAGCTAAAAAAACATCATTTATGGTATTTATAAGCTGTTCCGAGTGCGCAAAAAAAAAAATTTTGGATTTCCATATAAATCGAGGCCATACTGATATATACCATTCGGGACTTCTTCTTGTATAAGGTTTAACTGATTTAGTGCGGTGTGAATAAAGTTATAATGTCTAAAACTACTTCATAATATATAGATGCCGGAATTTAGGAACCGACCCAGCACGATGTGACAATATAATAAATTTGATAACAACGGCGCCGGCAATTCTGGATTACGTTCCTGTTCTGATCAAAAGGCGCAAAATTTTCGTTTGCCGACAATGTTTTTGGGCATGTAATTTTGAGTGGGGAAATTTTGGGTGTATTTCGTAGGCGCTACATAATTAAGGATCGCATTTTAAACAAATTAATGAAACAAAATTGGCATTCGTTTCCTCTATGATATGAAATTGTCTTCAAATTTCAATTATCTACTTGACCATTTGTATAAGCATACCGTCAATGGCACTTTATATTGCCGAAATTGTCACCATCGTTCGGCACAAAAATTCCACAACTTGCAAAATGACAGAATTCTGATTGTTTATAAAAAATGAAAAGAATTAGCCAATCAAAACTATTAAATAATCAAGCTTTAATCAAAAATGGTTTAAAAAAAACAACAGCCACCTCTTTTTGTTGTTCAAATTAGCGCATCAACCAAAATCAAGGAAATGCACTCCAGGGATGGGCGGAATTCCGTTTTCCGTTAAAATGCCCTTTTTAACGGGAAAAAACGGAAAAAATATATACCCCTAAGAATGGGATTTTTGGATGTTTGGAATGCGTGGTGTAATGGTGAGTGGTATGGGCAGATAATTAAAAAAGATACCTAAATCCCCTTCAACATTTTGCCGTGTTGCAACGAGAAAATAATGAGAAATGTAAATTATTACTAATTGCTCATTAGTTTAGAACAGCGGCTTACACATGAATGAATGAATGAATGAGTGAGTGTGAAACATTTTATGCGAACGATGGTGACAAAACAGCTCCTCCAACTGGCCGATGATTATTGTTTCGGGGCCCCTCCATCGCGCTGACACGAATAATTTGAATACGAAATTTTTGCATAATTTTTATCCCATTCTTTTTTTGAATGTGTTCCTTTTTGCTGTATTTTTCCTATTAGTAGCCCCGGGGCTTCTATTTTTCAACACCCCCTCGAGGGGGGGCTACAATTAGAGAGGGGGCTTCAAATGGAGAGGGGGCTACTATTTTTCAACGTAGAATTTTTTTTATGAATTACCTACCTACTATATCCATTAACATAGGTAACGCGAATTTTTATATTATTTTTAAACCAGAATAAATTTTTTTAATGATAAATAGCATCATAACAATAATAAAATCTGATCTAAATTCACAATTCCACTGATCCATCACTAATAAATCCGTTTTCTTCGTCTTGCTAGACGTCAAACCGAAACCGGGGCTCGGAAAACCGGCCTAACCGAAAACCGGCACCCCCGGTTTAAAAGTTTAAAATAATCAAGGATAGGAAACACATTAGAGAATGGCCAAATTCAAGAACAACCACTGATCTCTTTGCCGGTAGATTAGCTTATTTGAAAAGGAGCTATAAATTCAGGGAATCAAAATCTGAATTCCCTTTTCATTTTTTTGTGCTTTTTGCATGATTCTGAGGTCAAAATTAATTTATAGAAGATTTTTAATTTTTGAAAAAGTTTAAATTCGGGTTCGGAGTTCAAAATTGGTCGAAACGGAGCTCATTTTTGGCACTAACAACTTTTTTACGACTTTTAATAATCACTGACGCATTGTCCGGGAGCCCGTCCACACCGTCAAGTCTCTAACATTTTCCAGATTTGATTCCCGATTTTTCCAAATGACAACCAATTTCCCCTCAAAGAGAACATTTTTTGCTCTTCCTTTTGCCATTCTCTGATGTTCTGACGATCATTTAAACGCCGACTTGCTTCCTTAATTGAATGGATTTTGATGTTGACGATTTCCAATTTTTCGTCGATTGTAAAAATGCGACGTTTTTTTGAGATATCACGCTGTTGTACTAACTCTTCAGAATCTTCGTCACTCATTTTTTTTATTAGTAAAAGGCTAAATTTTAACGTATGTAAATGATAATGGCGAAAAATAGGAACTATGTACGGACTTAGTTAGATAATTTTAAAAATTCACGGCTTGGGGGTAGGGGGGGCAAATTAGAGGGGGCATCAATTATTTGGGCAACCTCGAGGGGGGGCTACAATTAGAGAGGGGGCTTCAAATAGAGAGGGGGCTACTAATAGGAAAAATACGGTATATTCATTTTTCAATTTAATAAATTCTTCAACAATTTCACGCTTGTGCTGATCGGAATAAACGTTTATGAGTTTTTTGCCATTTTCTTTAACTTTTGAAATTTCTTATGAAAAATGCAATAAAAACGAAAAATGTGAATTGTCCTGTTCATGCAAAGTTTTTTCTTTAACACTTCTAATTTCACTGTAAATCAAAAGTAGTCGGCCGCTATTTTGTCTCTACAGATGTTGGAAAAGCCAGATTCCAGCATTGATTTTAATTTTTGGTTAATATTTTGAAGAAAAAAATTTTCAACCCGAAACCCGGCCCGAGAATTTCCGATCTGTTGTGCCTCGTAGTGCACAATAGAGATATTTGTTGAGAGGTTGATGAAAACGTTTATTTGTCGAAAGGGAGAAAAGACAATAAATGCCAAAAGGCGATCGATAGGAATATTTTGGGGTGCGGAGGAAAGTAATGTCAAATATGTGCGTAAAGCAGAAGTGAAATGACAGGTTAAAAGGGGAGAGGGAAATGACCTGTAAACAATTGTGGGCGGGGATATTTTGGGTAAATGGGACAGAATGACAAAACATATATTTGAATAATATCCAAAATCTCTGTCGTCCCAACACCTCCCCTTTTGAGTTATTCGGGCCGGCGGGCGACAACGACGGGCCGGTGTTCGTATCGGGCCTTGCGGGGGTCGTCGATGTCCAGCCGTACCGCCGGTCGGCGAACGCGCACGGGATAGCGCCGGATCTCCGGGTCCTGTTGAACTTCTTCAACGGTCGCTTCCCTCGGCGTGTCCGCAGTTGGTCCATCCTTGGCCAAAGGAAGTCCGAAGGTGTCGTTCAGGACTTCCAGCGGATGTTCGTTGTCCTCGTCGGCGAGTCTCCTGGCTCGCAACTGATTCGCATGGAATCGTCGCGATATTTTGTCGCCAAATTCCACGGTGTAAATTACACCTCGTTTCTCCACAATTTTCCCCGGGCGCCAGTCGCCAGCCGATCGATGTCGAGCGAACACTTTTTCGTCGTTTTCAAACGAACGAAAGCGCGCTCCATGCTTTCTATTGAACTGAGCCTCCATTCTCCAATCCTTTCGTGACGGGCGAACGGGTGGGCGAAGGAGATCGAGTCCAATTCTTGGTCTGCGTCCCAAGAACAGTTCGGCGGGGCACTTTCCGTTGAGCGTTTCCGAAGGGGTGGTGCGGTAGGTTAGCAGGAATACTTCCAGTATGTTTCCGGCCACCCCCTCCCCTTTTATTTTCGCAAATGCTCTCTTAAACGTGTCAACCATCCTTTCGGCTTGACCGTTTGATTGCGGAGAGTATGGCGCTGAGAAAATATGGTCGATTCCGTTGGCTTTGGTGAAGTTCGCAAATTGGTAGCTGCGGAATTGCGTCCCATTGTCGGAAACTAGTGTTTCTGGGAGTCCGTACCGCGCAATCAGCGATTTCAATTTTGAAATTGTCGCCGTGCTGTTTGTTGAACTCATTTCAAATATCTCCGGATATTTGGAGTATGCGTCGACGATTATGAGGTACATTTTACCATTGAATGGACCTGCATAGTCCATGTGAATCCGCTTCCACGGCCCCTCTGGTTTTGGCCAGGATTGGAGAGTCGTTTTCACTGGATTTTTCGCGACGGCAGCACATGCGGAACATTTCTGGACGAAGGATTCAATTTCAGAATCCAACTTTGGCCAGTAAATGTGAATTCTCGCCAATGACTTCATTCGTTTGACGCCGGGGTGTCCGTTGCTGTCTCCAATTACATCAACATCCTCTTCCGCTACCAACCGATATGTTTTCCGCCTTAAATGGGGGGAAATTTTTCACAAAAGTGGACTTGTCGGATGCGTACCTTCAAATTGAGTTGGACGATGAATCAAAGAAATTGTGTACAA
>MEIZ01000046.1:331564-346150 GCA_001723225.1 Globodera ellingtonae
ATTAAGCCCGGTAGAAAAATCTGCACATAACCGCGCTGCACCGTTGGCGACAAGTCCACTTTTGTGAAAAATTTCCCCCCATTTAAGGCGGAAAACATATCGGTTGGTAGCGGAAGAGGATGTTGATGTAATTGGAGACAGTCATTAAGCCCGGTAGAAAAATCTGCACATAACCGCGCTGCACCGTTGGCCTTTTTCACTACCAAAATTGGTGCGGCCCAGTCGGTGTGTTCCACTGGCGTGATGACGTTCATTTTCTCCAACCGATCCAATTCGCCGTTCACAATGTGAAGGGCTGAGTATGGTACGGGGCGGGCTCGACGGAAGACAGCTTTTGCGTCTGGTTTGAGCACTAGATGAGCCTTCGTTTTGGCGCAGTAGCCTAGTCCATCTTTGAAAACTGGCTCAAACTTTTGTCGCAAGCCTTTGATTGTTGCCCGTATTTCGGTCGGATCATTTGGACGAGCGATCTGATTGATGTGGTTGCCGCTTAGAAAATTTTTGATGCCTTCCAGAAATCCGAACTGATCCATTGCTGTTGCCCCCAGGAGATTCAATGCTCCCGATTTTGCAACATAGTATGGCTGTTCTAATTTAATTTCCCTGAATTGGAAGGTAGCAATTCCCTTTCCCAGGATTTGCAGCGGCTGCCATCAAACAGTATTGCTTCCTCTTCACACGGTTCAATGGGTGGTTGTCCGATGGCTTTAAAAGCCTTTTCATCGATAACATTTACATCCGCCCCCGTGTCGAGGAGAAATTTGATAGGCATTCCGTTCACCTTTATTGAAGCTCGCAGGAGCTTTGATGAACTGATGGAATTGATGCATGCTGCCGGCAGAACCACCATATTCATTTTGGGCCCTCTCGGCTTTTTGTTTTGGTGGTATGCCTGGATTTTATCACATTGTTTTTCAATGTGTCCTTTCCTGCCGCACTTTTTACAAGTGTGATTGAATTGCGGGCAGCTATGTGACCAATGCAATTCTCCGCATCGGAAGCAGTTATTTGAAGGAGCTTTGCCTTTATTAGCCACGTTGAATTTGGCTGGCTTGCTTGAATTTTCCCTTTTGCTTTCGAATGGCTTTTTTGCCGAAGTGGGTTGCATTGATTTTTGCCCTGGGTTGTTCCAGGATTTTGACTTCTGCTTCGGTTTTCAGAGATGAGCGCAGTTCTTCGGTGATTGCGTCGAAGAGGTTTGGCGTTTTGATCGTTTTTGTTTCTTCCGCGGTAAGGCGGGTGAGAATGTGTTGGCGGAGTTTTGCTTCGCTCGGTGATTTGAGTGAAGTGATTAGAATCAAACTTTTGAATTGATCCTCGGTGAGTTCCGAATACCGGAACTTTCGGAATAACGCTTTTAAGCGGTTAATAAAAACTCCGAACTCCTCGCCTTCTTCGCGGCTCGCCTTCAAACATTCGTAGCGGTCGATTGCCAAAGACGGCGGATGAGCAAATAGCTTTATAAGCCGCTTTTTTGTCTCTCCGAAATCATATTTTGTGATTTCGTCTGGCAAGCATGACCGTTTGTACTCGCCGAATGCAGATGGACTCAATTTGGTCATAAGCAATTTGACCTTAGCGTCATCCTGCAGATTTGTTGCTGCGCATTCCACTGAAAATTGAAACCGTTCTATCCACTCTTCGAAATCGGTTGATTCATCCTCATTGGAGTATGGCTGAACGTCCGGAAGTGTGACGTTATTTTGCACTGGAGCAGTACTTTGTTGCTGCTTGACAATGGTTGTCAATTGTTGCAGTACATCTGCCATGGCCGCCAAATTTTTCTCCATATTTGATGATCTGATGAGTGGCTTTGTTCAGTCGACAATTATTGTCTCGACCTGAGATCGAATAATTGGAAGAGTATTGCACCAACTGGTGTCAATCTAACAGTTTCTTTGACTGTTTTTGTCTTCTTACAGTTTCTTGGACTGTTTCCGATGAATTTGTCACTCAGACTTTGAAGAATTTGTAGGCCTCCCAGGCTTTGACGAATTTGTGCGCCACCCAGGCTTTGGGAAATCGATTCCCTTTTTTCGTCACGTCCCGTGATCGAAAAGCGAAGAAGCCGACTTGGTTATTTCGTCACGTCCCGTGATCGAAATTTCGGATATCTCTGCAAATTTGTCGATTTCTTTAACGACACGTTTACCTCTTTTTTGTTCGAACTACAGACGGGCGTCGCCACTGTTGTGCCTCGTAGTGCACAATAGAGATATTTGTTGAGAGGTTGATGAAAACGTTTATTTGTCGAAAGGGAGAAAAGACAATAAATGCCAAAAGGCGATCGATAGGAATATTTTGGGGTGCGGAGGAAAGTAATGTCAAATATGTGCGTAAAGCAGAAGTGAAATGACAGGTTAAAAGGGGAGAGGGAAATGACCTGTAAACAATTGTGGGCGGGGATATTTTGGGTAAATGGGACAGAATGACAAAACATATATTTGAATAATATCCAAAATCTCTGTCGTCCCAACACGATCCAAAACCTCACCCGACATTTTTCTCAACCCGCGGCAATCCTGCTCTCGACAGTACAAAATTTTTGGAATTTTTATGAGATATCATGGATATTGAATGGGTGAGCCAATTTTAAAGAATATACTTTATGTGAATGCCCATTTAAATTGGGGGCAGTCATTACTTATCATTTTTTTATCAAAGTCAAATTATGGGATTTTGAAATTCTCCGTATTTCCGGTTGGGTCAATTCCACCGGCAAACTGCGAAGGGGCTTTCATTTATTTTAATACAAAGATTTTATTTCTCCAATTTTATGTTTGTTTGATAATTAGGGCTGGGACATCGAGTTAATTAAGTCATATTTCGTATGATTTAATTTTTTTGGTCATAAAATATGACATAAGAACTATTTTGGGCATTTTCGTAAAATTCCTTTACAAAAATGCAATAAAACCCGAAAAATGCACCACTAAAGATTGACTGACCACATTTTTTGAAAAAGGCACCCCTTAAAATTTACTTTTTTTTGGTCAAAAATGTGACAAAAATAAAATTTTTTTGTCAATAAAATCTATTAGACATTTTTTGATCAAAAACTGTAAAAAATTAACTTTATTTGTGGCGAAATGTCGTTTTTCCTCAGTGGCCAATTAATTTTAAATTATTTTAAAATATTTTTTCATTAAATATTGTCAATCAATCGTTATTTATGAAATGAATATTATTAAGAAAAATATATATAGAAAATTTGGAATATTGATTTGGTACCGGTTCAAATAAATATTATGAAAATGCCAGGAATATTTTATATGAAAAAAGCCCAATTCAGTTGTGGCTGCCATTTATTACTTTCAATAATTTTTAATCAGCTTTTATTAATATTAGTAAAATTTGTGAAAATTTATTATTCTATTAAAATTTTTGACAGAAATTCTTTAACACAAAAATAATTGACAATTTTCACATTCGTTTCCCTTTATTAAGGAATTAATTGAATTTCATATAAATGTCCTTTTAAATTCAGAATTTATTTTTCCCTAATATAATGAAAGAATTTTGGATTTTAATTTTGGTCTCATTATTCGCGACAAATTCACTGGACAAAGCCGACGTAAAAGTAAAATTGGAGGAAACGCCACTAAAAACATTTGATGAAATATTCGGTGAAGGCTGGTGGGACAAAGGTGAAGCCGAAGATTTGAAAATGCCGGCACCAACAAACTTTGGACAAAATGTCCATCATCAAATCGACCGACAGAACACCCAAATTGGACAAATTGAACCCAATTCAACTGATCAGAATCCTCCTCTCACAGAGACTGATCACTCTGATAATGCCAAAAATGGCGAAGAAATTACTTCAAACGAAAAGCGTAAAATTGTTGCCAAATTCCACGCAATGAAAGACGAATTTAAGCAAAAAGGAAAATTTTCTGCAAAAAAATGGAATCAAATTGTGGATAAAATTGCTAAACATTTAAAAGTCAATCGCAAAAAAATATATAAATGGAAAAAGGATTTTGGCCTAAGTCAAAAAGTGTTCAATGAAAAAGAACGTAAACATTTGGTTGAGAAATTTGATCAGATGAAAGCCGAGTTAAAGCGGGCCGGAATCAAAAGCTCTTATCATCACGAAATTGATGAAACTGTCGCAAAAGAATTGGGCCTCAGTTTTACAACAATTTACAGGTGGAAAAGTGAACTTGGCCAAACCGGTGAGTATTTCGAGCCAATTTTATGATTTAAATAAAATTAAAAATTCTTTTACAGAACCAAATAAATATGCCCACAGAAAACAAAAGGAACCGATGAAACGTTATTATGAAATTAAGGACAAAAATTCTAAAATTAGAGATGAGGAAATTGTCAAAATGTTGAAAATTGGAACACACACTTTGTGTAATTGGAAAAAACGACAGCAATTGCATCCAAATTCTGTCGATGGGCATTCTGTGGAAGAGAATGCCGCGGCAAATGTTCAGGAAATTGGGAACTCGAATTCGGGGAGTATTTGAATGAAGGATCAATGAATTGGAAAAACGATTTTCATCTAATGATTTTAAATATTTTTTGACAAATGAGATTTACTTAAAAATAGTTTCTAAATCTGTTATGAATACGTGTACCTCTTTTCTCTTGTTCTATAAAACACGAAAAATGCAATTAAACAAAAAAAACAGATTTTCATATTTGGCAAACAATTGTTATTATTGGTGCGTAAATCTGTTCCACCTATTAATGAAAGTTCGTGTATTAAACAACTAATTTGTATTGTAGCATTTTGCCGTGTCTGAACAGCAATTCCGTGGGCAAAGTGAACTCGACCCTCCACCTCTTATTTTCCCTTTTAATGGTTGTTGGAAAATAAAGTACTGTAAATAAGTACCGGTAGAACGGGCGTAAGTCTTATCTA
Source organism: Globodera ellingtonae (assembly GCA_001723225.1). Taxonomy (NCBI): domain Eukaryota; kingdom Metazoa; phylum Nematoda; class Chromadorea; order Rhabditida; family Heteroderidae; genus Globodera; species Globodera ellingtonae. Next base: position 336,441 of record MEIZ01000046.1, read on the forward strand.
TAGTACCTTCTCATCCAAATGCAAGGGAGTTATTATTTGGCAACACCATTGGAAAGCTAATCTATTTTTCTATATGTGAGCACCAAAAACCATTTTCAGTTCAACTTTTTGTTGTTTTTTTGATTTTGAAGGATATATTAAGAAGAAAAATGAATATAAGCAAAAAGGAAAATATTCAAGAAAAAAGAATGGGATAAAAATAATTCTCAAATAGCAAAGAGTGTCGGTGTCGGTTATAGCATGGACTAAATGCCAGATGCCATTATTGTTGAAATGTTTACGATTTCAACACAAAGCCTACGTAATTGGAAAAAACAATTTCAAGATTAAATTAAGAACTTTAAAAATATACGGACTTTGATCGAGATTTTTTGGTTGCGGTCGGACTTTGTTGAAATTTTTCGTTTCTTTAAATTACAATTGTGTAATTAATTTATAAAGTTGAATGTGTAATTTTTTGTTTGTTTGTCCTGACGTCGTTGGAAAAAACCAGGCGTGCTCACGGATACGAATTTTCGTATCCGTATCCGTCCGTCCTCAAAAGCTCATTTCCGTTATCCGTCCGTATCCGTCCGTCCTCAAAATCTCATATCCGTTATCCGTCCGTATCCGTGACCTTCCAAAATTCCATAACCGGATATCCGTCCGCGGATGTCCGCGGATATCCGCATTATTTAAAAATCACTAGAGTTTTCTCCAAAGTTCGAAAAAATGATTTTCAAAAGCGATTCCGNTATCCGTCCGCGGATGTCCGCGGATATCCGCATTATTTAAAAATCACTAGAGTTTTCTCCAAAGTTCGAAAAAATGATTTTCAAAAGCGATTCCGATCGCATTATTGTCTGATTAAAATTAAACGAATGAAAGGGAAAAGATTGAACTTTTGATTGTTTGTTAATCAATTTTTTGAATAAGATTTTCGGTATTTTTTTAGAATTTAACATTTTTGTTTAAAAAAAGTCAAAATTTTTTTGAAAACTCTGCTTTACTGTTGGGGGGGGGGTCGGCGATGCCGATAGGCGCCGCCGAGAGAAAAATTGAATATTTAAAGACTTATGCTAAGAAAAAACGTCCGATTTTTAGGCAATTGAGTTCTAAAATTAACTAATTTTATGTAAATGCTGCTTAAAATTTATTTTTTAAGTCTGATTTTTTTTTAAAAGTTATAAGAATACAAAAAAGAATATAAAAACAAAAAATAAAGCTGTTGTCGCGAGAGGGTATAGAACCCTTGACCCAAAGTAGAACCACTATGAAAGTTTAACCACTTGGCCATGTTCAAATATGAAATTTACCCTCGAAAATCAATTAAGAAAATCGTTTAATAAATTTTCCTTCAGCAGTAAAAAAACAACAGATGCCACGGATATCCGCTGATATTAAGGTCATATCCGTCATCCGTCCGTATCCGTGACGATCCGAAAACCCATATCCGTTATCCGTCCGTATCCAAGTCCGTCCGTATCCGGATATATCCGCGGCTATCCGGATATCCGGATATCCGTGAGCACGCCTGGAAAAAACAATTTAAAGAAGGAATTAAAAGGCCCGGATTTCTATGTTTATACACAACCTATTTTCTTCCTTGAGCTGGCCTTGCTCTGAAATGTACGAAAATCATGTTTTAAGATTTTTGAACATTTTGTAAAATGTCCTTTTTTCGGACCCCAAAATCTTTTTTTTTACCCTTGATGTCCTAAATTTTCGATACGCATAGGGATGGGCTCAAAAATTTAATTGGAAAAACTCAATTCAGTTTGTATTTATGTTATCAATAGGGATCGGATTATATGCATTTTGCATATTTTGTTTTCTCAATGCTTTGAAGAATACGGCTTAAAAATAGCCTTTTCGCGTTGGTTTGAGCTTTTTTGGTCAAGTTTAAAAAAACATATTTTTCATATTTTGGGGGTTCGTGCATATTTTTTGCATATTTTGGCATATTTTGCATATTTCGAGCATATTTTAGCATTTTTGTTCAAAAATTTGTAAAAATGAACCCTAAATCATGGATTTCTGGCTGTTTTTGAAAAATAATTCATATTTTTAACGATAAGTTTTAGTCATTTTCGAAAAAAAGCTTGAAGAATTGAACATTTTCATAAAAATAAGGGGAAAAATCGCGGCGCTGAAATGGCGCAGCGCTCGAGTGGCTGGCGCGGAGATGGCCAGCTGGCGACGAGCTGGCCTAGCGGTTAAAATTCCGGAACTTTTTTCTCATTTTGTTAACTTTCCAAAAATACTAAAATAATATGCGAAAAGGCTTTAAACCTACTTATCAGACGTTAAAAGATGAAAAAATTAAGTATTAAGCAAAGTAGTGTACTAAAAGTGCTATTTTTCGATGCATATTTCGGCATTTTTGGTGCATATTTCGGCATTTTTGGCATATTTTGGTGCATATTTTGGCCTTTTTTTGGTGCATATATATGCGCATATTTAGCGATTTTTGGTGCATATCGGTACGATCCCTAGTAATGAAGTTTTAAAAATGCTTTTTTAGTACTCAAATTTTATTGATCATTTTAATTATCGATTTCCTTATAATCTTCGCTTTCTGAATAATCCGATTCATCAAATGTTTCGCTGGATGTGTGTTTATTAGCTTCATCGAGCTCTTCACTGCAATATCTTCTTTAGATGATTCATTTTGTGGCATTTTGCTTCTAACCCAATCCGGCGGGCACTTTTGCTCAATGGCGAAATCATTTTTAATGACTCATATTCATCTTCCACGCTAACTGACGTATTAACGCCGAGGACAGTTGGAACTTGACTTCAAAATATGAGGAAATTTTTTAAAACCCCCGAACACCGATGTCGAACTCGGCCACTTGAAGTTATTTATCTGTCATTCCGAACCGAAAAATATCCGGAATCTGTCATTCCGGAATGTCCGGAATCTGTTATTCCGGACCCAAAAATGTCCGGAAACTGTCATTCCGGAATGTCCGGAATCTGTTATTCCGGACCCAAAAATGTCCGGAATCTGTCATTCCGGAATCGATCTGTTATTCCGGACCCAAAAATGTCCGGAATCTGTTATTCCAGACCCAAAAATGTCCGGAATCTGTCATTCCGGAATGTCCGGAATCTGTTATTCCGGGCCCCGGAAACTGTCATTCCGGACCCAAAAATGTCCGGAAACAGTCATTCCGGACCCAAAAATGTCCGGAAGCTGTTATTCCAGACCCAAAAATGTCCGGAATCTGTCATTCCGGGATGTCCGGAATCTGTTATTCCGGACCCAAAAATGTCCGGAAACTGTCATTCCGGACCCAAAAATGTCCGGAAACTGTCATTCCGGAACCAAAAATGTCTGGAAACTGTCATTCTGGAACCAAAAATGTCCGGAATCTGTTATTCCGGACCCAAAAATGTCCGGAAACTGTCATTCCGGACCCAAAAATGTCCGGAAACTGTCATTCCGGACCCAAAAATGTCTGGAAACTGTCATTCTGGAACCAAAAATGTCCGGAATCTGTTATTCCGGACCCAAAAATGTCCGGAAACTGTCATTCCGGACCCAAAAATGCCCGGAAACTGTCATTCCGGACCCAAAAATGTCCGGAAACAGTAATTCCGGACCCAAAAATGTCCGGAAGCTGTTATTCCAGACCCAAAAATGTCCGGAATCTGTCATTCCGGGATGTCCGGAATCTGTTATTCCGGACCCAAAAATGTCCGGAAACTGTCATTCCGGACCCAAAAATGTCCGGAAACTGTCATTCCGGACCCAAAAATGTCAGGAAACTGTCATTCCGGACCCAAAAATGCCCGGAAACTGTCATTCCGGACCCAAAAATGTCCGGAAACTGTCATTCCGGACCCAAAAATGTCTGGAAACTGTAATTCCGGACCCAAAAATGTCCGGTGTCAGTCCGGACTCAAAGTATTTTGTAAGAAACCATTTCCGAAATATAAGGCATACTGATTCGGTTGTTATATATGCCCATTTAATTTCGGGTGTCAATTATTACTTTTTCGAATTTTTTTAAAATAAATTGTAAAATTTGTTAATTTATTTGCAACGCCAGATCCGGCCTCTAATAGAAGCGACCGACCGGAAATTGTCACCATTTCCTCCAATTGTGATCAATACTTTTAGGGTTGGCAGAAATTTGGATTGGGCTAAAAAAAATTCACAATTTTAGTTATTTTATTTCATTTTGTGAATATTTATTATTCTTTAAAATCTAAGAATATTTGCGAATTATTTACAAATTTTTGCAATCAAAATAATTGTTTAATTCAGAGATTATTTTAACAAAATAAAATGGAAGAATTTTGGATTTTAATTTTGGTGGCATTCTTCGTAACAAATTCACTTGACAAAGCCGAATCCGTACAATTGGAGGAATTGGAAGAATTACCACTCCAAACATTTGACGAATTATTCGTAGATGAATGGTGGGACAAAAGATGCTGCCGAAGATTTGAAAACGCCGGCGCCAACAAACTTTGGACAAAATGTCCATCACCAAATCGACCGGCAGAACACCCAAATTGGACAAATTGAACCCAATTCAACCGATCAGCTTGGACAAATTGAACCCAATTCAACTGATCAGCTTGGACAAATTGAAGCCAATTCAACTGATCAGCTTGGACAAATTGAACCCAATTCAACTGATCAGCTTGGACAAATTGAACCCAATTCAACTGATCAGAATCCTCCTCTCACAGAGTCTGATCACTTAATCGAAAATATTGCTGAAAATGAGCGAAAACGTAAAATTATCGGCAAATTCTACGAAATAAAAGACGAATTTAAGAAAAAAGGAAAATATTCTGATAAAGAAAGAGTTCAAATTGAAAGGAAAATTGCTAAACATTTAAAAGTAAATCGCAAAAAAATATATAAATGGAAAAAAGAAGTTGGCTTAAGTCAAATAAATCCAAAAAATGAACGTAAACTTTTGGTCGAGAAATTTGATCAGAGAAAAGCCGAGTTAACGCGGGACGGATTCAAAAACTCTTATCATCACGAAATTGATGAAACTGTCGCAAAAGAATTGGGCCTTTGTTTTAGAACAATTTACAGGTGGAAAAAGCAACTTGGCCAAACCAGTGAGTATTTCGAACCCAAATTTTTTAAATTTATTATTTTGTGATATTATTATATTCTTTTAAATAATAAACATTGTTTAGCAGCATCTCATCATAAACATAAACACTCCCACAGCAAACAAAAGGAATTTATGAAACGTTATTATGAAGTTAAGGACAAAAACCCTAAAATTAGTGACGAGGAAATTGCCAAAATGTTGAAAATTGGAAGAGCCACATTGTTTAGATGGAAAAAGCAATTTAAACGACCAAAATTCTGTCGATGGACATTCTGTGGAAGAGAATGCCGCGGCAAATGTTCAGGAAATTGAGAACTCAAATTCTGGGAGTATTTGAAAGAGTGATCAATGATTTACGATTTGGCATTTTTAAATATTTGACATAATAAATTTAAAGTCTTACTTGTTTAATTATTTTTGCTCTAAATGCGAATAATCATTGGAAAAAAGCCAAGCGGTTAACCATTTTTATAATGGTAAGCACGCAAAATTTTGAAGTGTCAAATGTTTTTCAGTAATCGGAATTCAGAGACATAATACTTTCACGTGCCTGTAATTCCTATCCTAATATATAATTCTGAACCATTATTCCAAATTTGCATCTAAATACAATCCCGGAGCCTTTAATTTTGAACCAAATTTTGAACCATTATTCATTTTGCTTAAATTATTTTGATTTTCATCCCCCAGACACATATAAGCTAATCACACTCATTCTTTACCCTGGGGCGCCCATCGATCATTGTCGCCCATCTCGTTAATCCCAAAGGGGCGGTCCCTCCATCCTCTCAACTCTCACCTCTGTTCCCGACCCAATTCATTATACGCACATTGGCCAATATGTGAACCTTACTTCCCCGCTTGAATCGGGGAAGCTGTACCTCCCTTTTGTGCCCCACATATATCTCCCGGATAAAGACGGAATTATCCCAAACCGTGTACAAATGTGGGACCGGCGGGAGAGGAGTCCAGAGTGAATGAATGTCACCCCCAACATTTCATTTACCACGACGGCGTCACCAACAATTACAACACCAGCAATAGCTTGTGGGCAGCTCAACGACATCATTTGAGTGCCCAATCATGAATTCAACCGCTTCAATAACCGGTTTAAGTATTATAAAGGTTCAAATTAAATTATTGTATTCCTTATTGAAGCAGAGCAAACCTAAAAAAGCGCTTTGGGGCGACTTAAAGGCATTTATCGATTCAAAAACCGTTTTAAATTTTTATTTTCTATTAACGAATTTGTGATCAGTGCAGCAAATAGTATTTTCAGACCTATTAACGTGGTTTGACCAATTTTGACTCTAGTGCATATGATACATATTTTCCCTATTCCGTCTGTCACTGATTGTGAGGAAAAATTGTATTAGAAATAATATTAATATCAATTAGTTCCATTAAAGATTTGATTAAAATCGCGTTTCGTATTTATGTGTCAATGACTTAGGGAGGCGCAACAGCAGCAGCTTTATGGGTGTGCTGATGAGAGGAAAAGCTGCCCTATTTTTTATGGGCAAGTCGAATCCGGGTCAGCAAAGAATGTGAGGAAAGAATATAAAGGATCAGAGATGAAGCTGAACGAATGATGAAAATGAGTGATCAGAGATGAAGCTGAACGAATGATAAAAATGAGTAATGAGAGATGAAGCTGAATGAATGATGAAAATGAGTAATGAGAGATGAAGCTGAACGAATGATGAAAATGAGTGATCAGAGATGAAGCGGCAGCAAAGAATGAATTACATGAGGAATTTGAGGGATAAATGTGCATGCCCTGGGGGGAAAGATGACGAGATTAATTTTGAAAAAAATGAATTGACAATTTTTTATTGACGAATAGTTTCACACAAATTTCGCTAACATTGACTATTCATTCAAATACTTCCCGCGTTCGTTTTATCAATTTCCTAAACATTTGCCGCGGCATTCTCTTCCACAGAATGCCCATCGACAGAATTTAAATGAAATTGCTGTCCTTTAAATTGCTTTTTCCATCTAACCAAAGTTCTTGCTCCAATATTCAACATTTTTGCAATGTCCCCGTCACTATTTTTAGGGTTTTCGTCCTTAATTTTATAATAACGTTTCATCAATTCCTTTTGTTCGCTGTGGGCGTATTTCGGTGCTGTAAAAGAATTTTAATTAATATAAATAAAAATAAAGGGGCATCGAAAACTCACCGGTTTGGCCAAGTTTTTGTTTCCACCTGTAAATTGTTGCCAAACAGAAGCCCAACTCTTTTGCGACAGTTTTATCAATTTCTTGATTTTTCCATTTATATATTTTTGTGCGACTGTGGGTGTATTTATTTGGTGCTGTAAAAGAATTTTAATTAATATAATTAAATAATAAAATTGGGCCCGAAATACTCACTGGTTTGGCCAAGTTTCTTTTTCCAATTGTAAATTGTGACAAAACTGAGGCCCAACTTTTTTGCGACAGTTTCATTTATTTGATTGGGATAAGAGTTTTTGAATCCGTCCAGCATTAACTCGGCTTTCATTTGATCAAATTTTTCTACCAAATTTTTACGTTCTTCTTTTTCATAGAACACTTTTTGCCTTAGGCCAAATTCTCTTTTCCATTCATATATTTTTGTGCGATTGACTTTTAAATGTTTAGCAATTTTCTCCTCAATGTTATCCCATTCTTTTTTCGAATGTTTTCCCTTTTGCTTAAATTCCTTTTTCATTGCGAGGAATTTGGCAACAATTTTATGTTTTTCGTTTGAACTAATTTCTTTGATTTTGTTCTGTTCTTCACCATTTTTGGCATTATCAGATTGATCAGTCTCTGTGAGCGGAGGATTCTGATCAATTGAATTGGGTACGATTTGTCCAAGCTGATCAGTTGAATTGGGTTCAATTTGTCCAAGCAGATCAGTTGAATTGGGTTCAATTTGTCCAAGCTGATCAGTTGAATTGGATTTAATTTGTCCAAGCTGATCAGTTGAATTGGGTTCAATTTGTCCAAGTTGGGTGTTCTGCCGGTCGATTTGGTGGTGGACATTTTGTCCAAAGTTTGTTGGTGCCGGCGTTTTCAAATCTTCGGCTTCATTTTTGTCTAACCATTTTCTACGAATAATTCGTCAAATGTTTGGAGTGGCAATTCCTCCAATTCCTCCAATTGTACGGATTCGGTTTTGTCCAGTGAATTTGTTACGAAGAATGTCACCAAAATTAAAATACAAAACTCTTCCATTTTATTTGGGCAAAAATGGGCCTCTGAATTTACAATTTAATTTTTAATTTAAATGGTTTTACAAGTTTTAAGGTATAACTTTTTTGAGAAATGCTAAATCGGTTGTTCTCTGTGTCCAATTTATTTCAAAATGTCCACAAATGCTATTTTAATAAATATCTCCCAAAATATTATTTTACTAATTCCGGGTTCTTTAGACCAAAAATTGAAAAAATAAATTAGAAATTAATACATAACTGGCAAATTTTGCAGTTTTTCAAATCTTAATATTCTAATTAAAATTTATCATACAGTGTGTAACAAAAATATAGGGCACTCGATTTTTTAGGGGTTTGAATACTAAAACTCCGAAAAAATTCATGGAAACTAACTTTTGATACTGATAAAAAAAGATAATTGCACCAACTTGATCAGACACCTCCTTCATGGAGACCCGAAAACCCCAAAATGCACTGAAAATGGGGTAAATTTACGGGAAAAATCGCTGAGGGCATGGAAATGTTTTGTAAGAAAATCGAGTATGCCGGGCAGATACACAACAAAATGCTCTACGAAACTCCAAACAGCGCTTTTCGAAAAAAAATCATAAGTTTTTTTTTTCTTCAAAACTTTGGTTCTTACACACTGTACAATAAATTTTAATTAGAATTATTTAAGATTAGAAAAAAATTAGAATTGGTCATTTTTGTGCTCAATAGACAAAGCAAAATCTAAAGTAATTTTCCAAAGTAATGAAATTTAAGCGAATTTTTAATCAAATTTTTTGTTTATTACAACATATTTGAATTGTTGACAACGCAATATTACGTTATTATAGAGAGATAGCTTAAATGAAAAATGAAACAAAATGAACGTTGCAAATTTTTTTCATGTGAAGAATACTTCCATTCAGGGATGGGAGCCGACGTCCTCAAAAATTTCGTAACTCGGTTTCCGGAGCTTAAAAATTTTTCGGAAGTCGGAAAACAATCAAATTCAACTATTGACAATTTTGATTGCAAAAAAAATTAAGTTTTTTAACATTTTTTAATTTGAGGTTCAAACATTCCTGAAATTGAAAATTTTTGGGCTTTTTATTAGAGGTTTTTGTTGAGTGGACTAGCGGCGCGGCAGGGAAAAGCATTTTCAAAAAATTTTTAGGGACTTTATTTTTGGGTTTCATTTCTTTTTTAAAGAAAATTAGTGTCAGAGATACAGAGTTTTTGATAAGGGGGGGGCGGGGTAAAACCATTCCCCAAAGAGTTACAGACACAGGACTGAAGTGTCTTTTGACTGGGTGGGACTCAGTTATTCACTGATTAAAAAATGGGCAAAATCACTAAAAATTTAGTATCATTTGAAAGCTCTCGACGAGACAAATCGATCTTGCTTGCCTAATATTAATCCGGATTCTTACATTGCAGACCGAGAGGCATCGATTGATATATATTTCGT
>MEIZ01000046.1:355697-376245 GCA_001723225.1 Globodera ellingtonae
AAAAGTGAAAAACTCAAAAATGGCCACTTTTGGAGATTTTCTGGCCATAACTTTTTCATAATGATCAGATCGCTTAGTATTTGCTTATTAATTGCTTTTTCTCATCGAGGGCTTTCATTTGGTATTATTATCAACTAATCGGTTTAGGCTGCATAAAGTTATAAAGCATTCGACGCTCAAAACCCTTTCGACATTCGGACAGTGAGTTTGTTGCAAAAAATGCCACCAAAATTAAAATCCAAAACTTTTCCATTTAATTTGGGCAAAACAACCTCTGAATTTAATTTATATGCAATTGACGATATAAAAAGTTTGTCCTTCCGGGCCCAAATCAATATTTCTGACATCTCATAAATATTTTTCTATAATTTAAACCGGGCCCAAATCAATATTCCTGACATCTCATAAATATTTTTCTATAATTTAAACCGGGCCCAAATCAATATTCCTGACATCTCATAAATATTTTTCTATAATTTAAACCGGGCCCAAATCAATATTCCTGACATCTCATAAATATTTTTCTATAATTTAAACCGGGCCCATATCAATATTCCTGACATCTCACTTACTAATATAAAAATGGCGATCAATAAGGGGTACTTCCTGTTTTTCGACCCCCTCACCAAATCTGCTGAAAACATTATGTATGGGGTTTTCAAGGGTTTCACCATTAAGCACCCAAACCCGCTTTTATAAATCATAGGAGGGACCCTTTGGCTCAAAAGTTCGTTCGGCCAAAAACCGAAACCGAAAACCGGGGGTCGCAAAACCGGCCTAACCGAAAACCGGGACCCCCGATTTAAAACCGACCGTGACCCACCCTAATGGCGACTACTAGGGTTGGACAACAAAACCGAATATTATCCGGGTCCCCCGGATACCGGTTCCGGATCCAGCATAAGCCAACAAGCTGGGAGTTAGGCCTTGCAAACTGCAATAGCACAACTTCTATCAGAAAAGATGAAAAAAGTTAGGGTCCAAACGAATTCGATTGGTCTTCCGGCGGCACGCAGCTCAGGACAGGGCACACTTTTTATGGATGAAAAAATTTTCAGTTCCAAATAAGACCAAATGAAAGCTTGCGATGAGTTAGAGTTATCATTAAGTTAAAGCTAAGTGATTGGACAATGCTTAAAAAAGTTATGGCCAAAAAAGTGAAAAACTCAAAAAATGACCATTTTGGAGATTTTCTGGCCGATAACTTTTTTCATAATGATCAGATCGCTTAGTATTTGCTTATTAATTGCTTTCTATCGTTTCATGATTATACAACTAATCGGTTTAGGCTGCATAAAGTTATAAAGCATTCGACGCTCAAAACCCTTTCGACCTTCGGACAGTAGGTAGCCTCTCTTAATCCCTCATCTCTTATGGTTTGGGCAGGGATTATACCGAGGTCAGGCAAGATTTATTGATTTTGTGGAATCTGGGGCCAAAATGCGTGGAGGAAATTTAAATTGTTCCTCCTGCAATTCGCCGATTTTGAAGTCTTTCAACAAGCGCTTTTGCCGGTTTTTAGGGGAAATGTCGGTGCTAGGTCGTTTCGTAAGTTCCGCCACTATGGGCGTTTCGTAAATCCGCCAGTGCGTTTCGTAAATCCGCCACATATATTTTATGAAATAGTTTTAGACATAATAACTTTATACACCCCACACTAAATTGCTTAAACCTTATATCAATGGAAAGCTCTAAATGAATAGAAAAAGCATACAGCAAAGTTGAAGCGATTGGATAAGTATTAAAAAAGTTATATTGTAAAGTTGCCAAAAATCGGTTTTTTCGTGGTTTTCTGATCATAACTTTTTAAAACTTTGATTTACTGCTTAGTTTAGTTTTACAAATAGTTTCTATTCATTTAGAGCTTTCCAATGGTATAAGGTTTAACTGATTTAGTGCGGGGTGTATAAAGTTATGATGTGTAAAACTACTTTATAAAAATATATGTGGCGGATTTACGAAACGCCCTGGCGGATTTACGAAACGCCCTGGCGGATTTATGGCGGAATTGGCGGAATTTACGAAACGACCCAGCACGGAAATGTCGATCTTTGGGGGTAATTTTTGGTCCAAGAAAAAGTCTGTTTTAGGGGTGATTTTTATTTTGAAAAAAATTGACTTTTAGGGGAATATTTTTCATTTTTATTGCATTTTTCTTAAGAAATTTTGGGTCCAAGCTGATCAGTTGAATTGGGTTCAATTTGTCCAAGCTGATCAGTTGAATTGGGTTCAATTTGTCCAAGCTGATCAGTTGAATTGGGTTCATTTGTCCAAGCTGATCAGTTGAATTGGGCTCAATTTGTCCAAGCTGATCAGTTGAATTGGGTTCAATTTGTCCAAGCTGATCAGTTGAATTGGATTCAATTTGTCCAAGCTGATCAGTTGAATTGTGTTCAATTTGTCCAAGCTGATCAGTTGAATTGGGTCAGGTACTGCTGGGCCCTGTTCCTTCCCAATTTCACCTCTCTTTGGGCAAACCCCGTCCACTCAATGTACCCATTTGCCACCAGGGCATTCAATAAATTGCCCCCGGCTTTTGCCTTCCACTCACTCACATCACTCAATTGTCCCCTTCCCGGGCTCCACCAATTGTCCGCGGATTTCCCATTTCCGCCCAGTGATCAATTTGGGGTTCATTCCATTGTTTTTGGGTTTAATTACCCAGGTTTGAGCGAGAGAATAAAGCACCCAATTTTCTTCTTCCGTCTTATTGCTTTTGGCGACCGTCTTCGCCACCGGCCTCAGCAGCATAAGACCCCAAAACCTCGCGGGTACCTCGCGGGTCTGAAAACTCGCGGGTCGTTTTTTGATCATGCCGCCCAAACCCAAACCTATTGAAGGGGTCCAACCCTTTGATAATGCCGCCAGCGTAACCCAAACCTATTGGAGTGGTCGGGTCCTTTGATTATGCCGCTAAGTCAAAGCCTATTGAGTCCTTTGATCATGCCGCCTCTCACCTAATCCTAAAAGTGAGTCAATTCAGTCCCGACGAAAACATCGCGGGGTTAGCGGATTAAAACACAACCCAAATCTTTTAATTAGTCCCCCAAAACCTTTTCATTGCCAAATCCAAAATTCATTTCCCTCCCCATCCCTCAAGGTCATTWSGGCACCTGTCAATCAAACTTTCGCCGCGCACCAAAATTTCCCTTCTCACCTGTCAATCAAACTTCCGCCGCCCAAATTTGCAACAAAAACATTCGGCAAATCGATTTTCACTTTTGTGACATTTTTAAATAGGGCATAATGTGATAGTACATTTCGTTAATTTCTTCAATATTTTTTCCACCCGTAATTACCACTTTTCCTGTCCAAAAAATTAAGGCCGTCAACCTGTTTCCTCTTTTGTAGTTTAGACCACAAAAAATTTCAGGCTCATAAAAACTATTTTTGGGACGAAGTTTTCGAAATTCATTTAGCTCAATTTGCTGCCCAAAATTAAAAGAGGTAACAACATTTTCAATTGAATGTCCTGTGTAAAAAACACTGGGACATCCCGAGAATTTTATAATTTCAACAAATTTTCTTATCGCTTTTTCGCAATCTTCCAAATTTTTGGTGCCCAAACTTATTTTACCAGACTCCCATAATAATGCAGTTGATTTTATAGGATTTTCAGATTTTAAAATTGCAGCTTTAAATTTCCGAGGATTATACTTATATTTGCAATCATTAATCGATAATGAAGAGAGGTCAATTTCAACTCCCAAATTGGCGACAGCAACGATATTGACAATGATAGGTTTTTGCATTTTGAACCAATTAATCAATCGATTTAGTCCTTTATATAGGCAAAAATATTTCAAGGACGTATTATTATTTTGACATAAAATATAAGGTKAAGGTCACATGACAGATATTCAAAAAAACTGATGACTCGCAAATTATTTTGAAACTATCACCTGTCAATCAAAATGATTGATGACTCGCAAATTATTTTAAAATCTGTCACCTGTCAATCAAAAAGATTGATGACGTGCAGACGCGTTTTTTAAAAATCTGTCATATGACTCGCAAAATTATTTTGAAATCTGTCACCTGTCAATCAAAAATGATTGATTGCCTTAAATTTTTGCAATTTGGCAGACAATCATTACGAAATCTGTCGCGCCAGACAGATTTCGTAATCTGAGCCAGCCAGATTAGTCACGTGACAGGTATTTCGCAATTGGTTACGCCCCTTTTTCCCACTATATAAGGCATGGATCCTGCCTCCGTATTCACTCTTAACTGAGCAAAATTTTTAAAATTATCATTTGCGCATTTTTATTAAAACTTTTTATTATTTATTAAAATGACTTCAAAACGTGTGAACCAATCCGGCGGACCGGCGGCTAAAAAATGGGACTTCCGAACAATTGGGTAAGAATTATAAATAAAAATTCTATAAATAAGACCGTTTTTTTTAGAAACAATTTTTCGGAAGAAATGTATAAATTGAACGATCACCGCACGGAGATTTGCAAAAAGTTTGGATTTATGAAGAACATTACCGAATTTACCATCAACCCGGACACGCCGCACCCGGATGAGCGAATGAGAGATGCAATTGAGGACATGATTATGAAGGCCTTCAAGCGGACTGAAGAGACAATGGGGCGAAAAGTAAAAATGTTTGGAGTGACGCTTACGGGAGCGGGCCTTGGATATCCGGTCTATTTGCCTTATCGCCCATACCCGCAAAACAACGCGGATGTCGTAATGGAGGAAATCAACAAGCTGGGGCAAAGRGGAGGAGAAAATGGAGATGATATGAGGACYATWTTACTCTCTCGTCCTGTGCAGATGAATGTTACGTGTGTTGCGCTGCCAGCTGGAGAAGGGCCAAGAAATGTTCACAAATTCGACTATGGATTCAAGGAACATCAACGGATAAAGTGAGTTTAATTTTTATTTTTCTTTTTAAAAAAAACCAAAAAAAAAAGAAAGAAAAAAATACAAATAAATAAATTTTGGTTCTTGAACAAATTATCGTATAAAATAAAATAAAAARAATTTTAGGGTCAACAATAACGACAAATTGTGTTTATTTTATGCGCTGGCGGCGGCGAAGAATTATTTGGAGCTGCATGTGGACAGCTAGAAGATTTATGAATAATATGACGCGGCAAAGCGAGGCAGCACTTGAATTATTGCACAAATCCGGAGTCAGTGATATGGAAAATGGCTATGGAGTTGAGCATTTGTCGTCAGTTCAGAAATATTTGGTAATAATAATAATAAAAAAAAAATTTTCAGAAAAAACAATAATGTTTTCAGGACCAATCTTTTCCGGGGAATTATCGAATTGTGGCTTTTGAGAAATGCGCTGACCCGAGGAATTAATTAGCGTGCTTTGGAAGGGACCAATGGGGCGTGAAGCTGTTGTTCCGATATTTTTGGAGAACAATCATTGGGATGGACTGAAGAATTTCGTGTGCTTTTTCAACAGAGGGAGAAATTTCTGTATCGACTGTGAATGTTTTTACGACAAAGATGTCAAACATACGTATGAGTGCAAGGCCAGATGTTATTATTGCAACCGAGTCGGAGGAATGCCATGCACCAAGGAAAGAGGAGTGAAAATTGAATGTCCGAAATGCCGCCGATTCTTTTACAATCAGAAATGCTACAATTACCACCAAGGACATCAAACTTGCAACATTTGGAAGCGATGTGTGGAGTGCAACAAGACTTATCAATTCAATCCGAAGAGTAAACACGAATGTGGGGAGACTTTCTGCCGATCATGTGGAATTTGCCATGACCCGAAGCGAGGCTGTTACATCAAGCCGATCGTGGTCAAAGAGGAAAAGGATATCTACAGAATCGTTGTTTGGGTAAGTCAATATTAATTCCGATGTCATGAAAAATTTTTAAATTTTAGGATTCGGAGACGTCACAGGACAAGATTTATAAGGGAGACCAAAAGGACAAGATTTATAAGGGAGACCAAAAAGAACATGTGATCAACTACATCTCGGTGAGAGTGACGTGCACGGAATGCTGCGATGATGGAAGCAGGAAGGACTGTCGGATTTGTGGGACTGAACGAGAAAAGGACTGGAGTGAAGCGGAAGGACATGAGCCGACCAAGGAATTTTTGGAGTGGATTCTGACGGCATTTGATAAGAAGTACAAGACCTATTTATTCGCACATAACGCCGGGAGGTTCGACGGACATTTTGTGTTTAACTACCTTTGTAGAGCTGGGAAGAGCCCGATGCCGCTGATTAATGGGCTGAAGATTTACGAGTTTACAGTGCAAAACTTAAAGAAACACTCAATGCTGATTTGGAGGGACTCATGCTTGTTGATGCCGGTGAAACTTGAAGCGATGAAGGCGAAATTTAATCTAGACTGTGAGGAGAAGCCGTTTTTCCCGTATTATTACAACAAGAAGGAGAATTACAACCCACATCTGCCCCACTTACCACCCATGGAAGACTATTCGCCCGGATCGATGAAGAAGGAAAAGTTCGACAAATTTGAGGAGTGGTACAACGCGAACAAYGAGACGCCGTTTTATTTGCCCGAGGAGCTGAAGAATTATTGCCGAAACGACACGGAGATTTTGCTGAAGTCGATAGTTGAGTTCCGGAGGATCTTGGTCAAGGACATTACGGGAGGGTTTGACCCGCTGCCGAGGAGCTGTACCAATGCGGGTGTGGCAATGAGTATTTTTAAGGCCATGTTTTTACAAGAGGAGGAGTTATCGATTGTGCCGGAGCGGGGATATGAGCGCTGTGACCGGGCCAGCGTGATCGCCATCAAATATTTGGASTGGAGGAGTAAACGAGACAATGTGGACATTAAGCATGCGGGCAATGGGCGAGAGGAGCAAGTTGGAAAATACAAACTGGACGGATATATTGAGAATGTGAGCGGCAGAGGCAAATGTATTGAAGTTATGGGCTGTTTTATCCACGGATGTTTAAAATGTTACGACCCGCCGGCGCAATTGATTGGAGGACGAGCAGCGCAAGATTTGTATGATGAAACGCAGGAGAGGTTGGCTGAGCTGCGGGAAACGCTGGATGTTGAGGAAGTCTGGACTTGTGAAATTGAGCAAGAGTTGAAAAGGGACGCSGAGATGAAAGAATTTTTTGAGGACAGAGGGAATGAGAAGGGGCCAATAGATCCAAGGATGGCATATGCGGGAGGGAGGACGGYACCGATGAAGCTATTTGCAAAGGCCGATGAGAAGAAGAAGATCTCCGTTTACGATATTGTGAGCTTGTACCCGGCAGTTAACTACGAAACAGCATACCCGACACGATTGCCCGACATTATTATACCGACGCGAGATGAAATTGAAGTGAGCTGGAGAAAGCCGGAAGATTTGAAGTACAAGGGGCTGTACAAAGTGAGGGTCAACCCGCCGAAGGGGCTTAGAATACCGGTGCTGCAGTTGAAGTGCGATGAGAGATTATTGTTTCCGCTGTGTTGGAGGTGCGCATCGAACTTTAAGAAGGAGAATACGAGATGTGAGCACAAGTGCCCCCATGATGAAGCTCAGAGGAGATATGTTGCCACGTATACAAGTGTTGAATTGGTAAGGAAAACTTTTTAAAGAATTAATTATATAAAAAATTTTATAGGCAAAGGCGTTGGAATGTGGATACATAGTGGACAGATTTTATAGGGCGTGGCATTATGGGGATGATAATGACGATTTGTTCAAGGGCTATGTKAGATTATTTTTGAAATTGAAGGAGGAGGCGAGCGGATTTCCGAAAGGCGTTGAGACAGAGGAGCAGAAGAGGAAATGGGCAGAAGAATATAAGGAAAAGTATGGGATTGAGATCGATTTGGAGAAAGTGAAGAAGAATGCGGGCCTGCGGTACATCAGTAAGCTGATGTTGAATAGTTTATGGGTAAGAAAAAAAAAATTAGCAAAATTACAGAATTTACATAAAAAAATTTTTAGGGGAAATTTTCGATGAGGAATTCGTTGTGCAAGAATAAGGTGATTGATCAGGCGTCAGAGTTTTACCGATTGGTGTGCGACCACAAGATTGAGATTCACGACATTGTTGAGTATTCGGATGGGGTAATTCGTGTTGTTTACAAGGACAAGGAGGATTTCGTCACGGAACATAGTTCGAGCAACATTATCATAAGTTTATGGACGACGAGTATGGCGCGGTTGAAATTATTGGCATATATGCAGGAGGCGGAAAGGAATGGGGGAGAAATATTGTACACGGACACGGACAGTATTTTTGTTATGCACGATAGAGATGTGGAGCCGATAACGACGGGAAAATATCTTGGACAGATGAGTGAGGAGTATGGTGGCTATGAAATTGAAGAATTTTGTTGCGGTGGGGCGAAGCAGTATGGTCTGAAGATGAGGAGCAAAAATACGGGGGATGTGGACTACGTGATGAAGATTCGAGGGATAACATTTGATGTGGACAATCACAAGACTCTGCATTATGAGGCGTTCAAGGAGATTGGTGCTGAGCTACGGAAAGGAGATGGACCCGGCCTTCTTTGTGTACAAGAATGATTTTGGGTAAGTTTTTTTTTGAATTTTTTTTAAATTTGTTACAAACAAAATTTTTAGGCCAACGCGGGAGTCAAAGGTCTTTACGAGGGAGAAGCACAAGATGTACATGCCGATCTGTCAGAAGGGGATTATCGACAAGGATTTTAATGTTTTGCCATTTGGATTTGATTGATTTTTTTTTTGCTGAATAAAGATAAATATAAAAAAATTAAATGATATTGGGACTAACAGGGGTGGAACGGCCTAAAGTGAAAGCCCGCACCTGTTAGCCGCAATATTTTTGTAAAAGTTCCAGGGGAAAATAATTTCGATGACCACTATTTTGGTACATCACTATGCACGGCAATTGCGGGTAGTCTAATTTGACTCGATGTTTGGAATACAAATGCTGCTCAACTGTTACTCCAAGGAATCCCCGGTATGCAAATAACCTATTTGCACCAATAAATGTGATGTTGTCCGGTGAAATAAATTGGTTATGCCTAAGATGTATGGTGACCAGCGGGTTATTTTTCAGAAAATTGAGATTTTCAGCTCTTTTTCTCTTTAAAATTTGTGCAAGCTCATGGGGCTCGCATCTATTAAATTCGCATAAAATTTCAATGAGACTGGTGCACATTTTGCATAGGCGGTCGTATTGTCTCAATCACTTCCTTATATACTCTTTCATCGTCTGATGAATTTTGCTTTTTCTTCCTTACCTTCAGAGAACGTGCAACCCAACAGGATGAAAAGGGTGAGACGCAAATGGCCAAAAGGTGAAATTCAAATAGGTGAAAAGAGGTGAAATCTGGTGAAAGTTCACCTAAAAGTATATAGGGCATGCGTTTTAGGGGGTTATATGTAAAATAAAAAATGTCAAAATTAAACACAATAAAAGATGGAAAGGGGAAATTTTCCGATGGTTTTCGGTATTATAAACATAAGTCAACAAAATTCAAAACATGGTGGAAGTGTGAATGGTTTAGCTATGGTTGTAGAGGGTGGGGGTTCGAAGGGGATAAGAAATTTACTCTTACGCGAAACCATATTCACGCCCCAGACCCAACTTTATTGCAAATTGAAAACGAGTTAAATTAATTCACACAAGATGGGAATCTTTAAATAAATTAAAGCTATCAAAATATCCTTCCGGTCTAGCAAGACTGTCTTTAGATCATTTTTATACCCGGGTTTTTTAATTTTGTTTAAAAGTCTTTTCAACTGCTATAGGCTCATGCTGGGGATTCAATCTTATACTAACCATTTTTAAATTTCTTAATAACACTTATCTATAGCCATGCCCATAATGTTGGCTTAAATGGTTTTTTCTTCTGCTGCAATGTTCCGGTAGTTTTTATAGGATTGTCTTTAATACAAAGTTTTTTACCTTTTCCCCACATGGCTTTTGACGTGTCAACCATTTCTCGTATTGTCGCATCTTTTAAGAGCCGATCTTTTAGAAATTTCGCTCCCCTGGGTGTGTCGCCCTCTTCTCCAGCGAGATATTTCAAGACGTTCTTATAATTACTCTCTTCAATTGGTAGATTTTTATTAGAGTGCACTTTCCCCATTGCCGTTATTTTAAATGTATCCTTGTTTTTAGATACATAATTAAAAAGATCTCCTAATAAATTCGGATGAATGATCGTTGTAGGGCGCAATTTTTCGGGTGTTTTAAAAATCGACGATGTTTTCTGAAGAAACTGGCGAGTGTATTTCGAGTGGGATTTCTTCTTCAATTGATGAAGATTGAATCACCTCCCTCCTGTTTTCATCTTTTATGTTTTTATCAACTTCATCCCTTTCGTTTCCTTCTCTTCTGAGCCTTTTTGTAGGCACTATGAATTTTCTTGGCTCCTCGGTTGCCTGGGTAATCGGCTGACTAATCCCCAAATATGGTGCAACATTAGGTGCCGCATTTTGGTTAACAATCACAATTCTTTGCGGCCTATTATCAACCATTCTTTTTATCATTCTTCGCTCCTTATAGAGCCAACTATGCCTACTCGCTTTAAGATCTTCACTTATTGTCGGATCTTCTAAATTTTGCTTAATCTTTGCATCCAACACGGCCTTTTCATTTTGCAAATAYTCTCCGCCCCTGAGCGAATTTAATAATGCATGGTATTCCGCCTCCGGGACCATTGTCATTTTCTTCGAAAACTTCATGATATGATTTTTTCTAATAAATGTTGCGCTAGAACCCTTAAAATCGGGACTAAGATCGCTCCTAAAGCTATTCCGCTTCCCTGCTGTATTGCCTTTCTTGCTGTTTTTTCTGATTTTGATTTGGCAATGGCTCGATAAAAATCTCCGTACTGAGCAAGTCTTTGTTTCTGTCTTTTATTAAGTTTGAAATTAAAACTCAAAATGTTTACACAAATTTCAACGATTGCCAAAATTTGATCGGTAGTTGCAGATTCGATTAATTCGTTCTTCTTTCGGTCTGAACTGTTGGAGGCTAGCTTTTTCAGAAATGCTGTATTATTGCTTACTTGAGGGCTAAATTGGTACATTTCATCATGTTTTGTTATTTGAATTTGCTTTTATAGGTTTCATATGGTTCACTTTTTTTCTATATTCTCATATTTTGTCTGACGTTCTCGGATCTCTTCTAGTGTTTTACATATTTGTCTCATTTCTGACCATCATTTTAGTATCTATTAATTTTTCCGACCATCATTTTCTTAATTCTGATAATAATTCTCAAAATTTAGCACCGTTTTTACCACTCGTCTCATATTTGGCACCCTCCTTATAATACTTATAACCTGGAGGTATTTGAATCCGTTTCGTGTAGTAATTTGTTTTCTATGTTTTCAACCAAACTCTACTTTTTTTCATATTTTAAATTTTGTGTTTATCTTTTTTTCCTCAAAAGTATCAAGTTCTTTTTTTTCGTTCGGTAAATATTTGCATCCCAGCAGTCTTTTTTTTTTTAAGTGGGCGGTGAATGACTCAAATGTGTTTGTTTTGGTGGTTAATTTCCCGTGGTAGGTTCAGTTTAGTGTTGAGTGGAAGTGGAAGATTTGATTGGTAGAAATGATAGTAGTTGGCTTTCGTTTGGTTAACCAACACAATTTTCCTCTGTGTTTATGTTTGACAATGTATTTATGCATAATACCCCCATAAAACACGTGTCCTATATATTTTTAGGTGAAATTTCACCCGATTTCACCTCTTTTCACCTATTGTGTGTTCACCCTTTTCACCTAATTGAGTTTCACCCGTTTTCATCCATTTGCGTTTCTTCTTTTCATTTCAGCATCAAACCACTGAGCCTGAAATTTTTTGTGGTCTAAACTACAAAAGAGGAAAAAGATTGACTGCCTTAATTTTTTGGACAGGAATAGTGGTAATTACGGGTGGAAAAAATATTGAAGAAATTAACGAAATGTACTATCACATTATGCCCCATTTAAAAAGGTCACAAAAGTGAAAAAATCGAATTGCCTTTTGTTGCAAAATTTGACCGGCGGAAGTTTGATTGACAGGTGAGAAGGGAAATTTTTGGTGCGCGCAGAAAGTTTTGATTGACAGGTGACGAAATGACCTTGAGTGATTCGGTTAAATTAATGGATACTTTGAACTTCGCGTTTTTCAATGTCAATACCCTTTTTACATTGAGAGCACATAGTATCGTTCACTGGTCCTTAAAAAAATATTTGTGAAGTAATTTTGTACAGAAAAATCTCCTCTTTCAAATGGTATATCGTTTGTAAAAAACAGATCAAAATTCACAGACTAGATAGGTTTTGTAGACCTCTTATCGATAGAACGGGTAACAAAAGAGAATTGCCTAATCATCATTAACAATCGCTGTCATCCTCATCATAGTCGTTATTGTCATATTATTGTCATCTTTTGTCGGTTCATGCGTATGTTATATTTTGTCATATAGTTTGTCATAAATGTTCACCTTTTATCATGCCTTAGTCGTCCTTTGTCATCTATTTGTCATGCATAGCATACTGTTTGTCATACCATTGTCATTATTTTTTCGTGTCATAGTCATAATTTTGTCATACCAGAGTCATACTATGGCATCTCATCCTTCGACCTTCTTTATATGCCATTAATTAGTTTCCTTCACAACCCTCTGGCTCCTTTGGGTTGCGTGTTAATCCGCTAACCCCGCGATGTTTTGGTTGGGACTGAAATGTCTCGCTTTTGGGATCAGATAGAAGGCGGCACGATCAAAGGGCTCAATAGGCTTTGACTTAGCGGCAGGATCAAAGGATTTGGCACCTCGAATGGGTTTGGGTTTGGTGGCGGTGAGTTCAAAGGGTTGAAACCCTCCAATAGGTTTGGGTTTGGGCGGTGAGTTCAAAGGGCCCAACCCCTCAAATAGGTTTGGGTTTGGGCGGCATGATCAAAGGGGTGGACCCCTCCCATAGGTTTTGGCTTGGGGCGGCATGATCAAAAACGACCCGCGAGTTTTCAGACCCGCGAGGTACCCGCGAGGTTTTGGGGTCTTATGCTGCTGGCCTCTCACCCCTCCGCCACACAACAGCCCGGCCCCAATTCCGACAGGCAAAATAAATTAAAATCCGCTCTCTAATGATGACTGTTATTGTGGTTCTGATTGAATCCTAAGGCCGTTCAGGAAGGAAATCGTTTTACTTAATTTTAGGCTTTATATTCATTAAATTTTTATAAGTTCAATTCATTCCATACACCCAAAATAATCTAAATTTTCAAACCTAATAACAAATGATTGTATATTCAATATATTCTTAAGAAAATCGAAAAAAGAAAAATAACAACAAATTTCAGATAATCCCAATAATAACTCTTCGCCTTGAGTCAAAAAGTCCGTATATTTTTAAAGATTCTTAATTTCTTTTTTTAAATTGGTTTTTCCATTTTGGAGCTTGTCCGTCTTGAACTTCTTCTTTAACATGACGACAGATCAAATCTTTTGAATCATTACTTTCATCGTCCCATCCTTTTCCAAATATTTCATCAAATGATTTGTAAAGTTTTGGTTCTTTTCCGCTTTCGCACACAGAATTAGCATTTTTGATTATATATATTGCAAAAAATAAAATAAGAATTAATTTCCAAACTTTCATTGTTTGCAATTCCTTAAGAATTCTTTAATTTTATTGAAAATGTTAATAATTTTAGTAATAAATTTTTTTGTCAATAAATCAATGTTTATTAATCCAATGCTTTTATTGGTTTTCTGAAAAGATCAAATCGTTCAAAGCCAAATTCTTTTCATTAAAATAGCGAACAATTACAGGCAATATTTTCGCTTTGAAAATCAAAAAATATTCGCCCTTTTTGAGAATAAATCCTTATTTCGCCGTTTTTAGTCCCTATTTTGGCACTTTTGCCCAAATTTCTTAAGAAAAAAGCAATATTTTAGGCATTTTCCAAAAATTTTTTATTTGTAAGAAAAATGCAATAAAAATGAAAAATATTCCCCTAAAAATCAATTTTTTCAAAATAAAAATCACCCCTAAAACAGACTTTTTCTTGGACCAAAAATTACCCCCCAAAGATCGACATTTCCCCTAAAAACCGGCACAAGCGCTTGTCGAAAGACTTCAAATTCGGCGAATTGAAGGAGGAACAATTTTAATGTTTAATGTTGTTACCCCAGGCCTAAGTCTAACGACCCCAAGCCAGGGTGGCTTTTAAATAAATAATACCTAGCTTATAATGAATTTGGAAAAGCCAACGGCAAAACTCTAAAATCAGTTTGACGCCTGCGGGAGGCTAAAGCATGGGGGAGTAATTGATATTGAAGCAGAATTTGGTGTTGAACTGTTCCTAGGGCTTTTCTTTTTTTAAAATTTAATTACTTTCATTGTTTGCAATTCCTTAAGAATTCTTTAATTTTATTAGAAATGTTAATAATTTTAGTAATAAACTAGTTTTTGTCAATAAAAAGCCAATGTTTATTAATCCAATATTTGTAATGGTTTCTTGGAAAGATCAAATCGTTCACACTTTTTAAATTAAAATATTAAATAATTAATGGCAATAAATATTATTATTTTTATTTAAAAAAAAGAGTTAGCCAATTTTAAATAAAAATACCTAGCTTATAATGAATTTGTAATTAGGCCATCGGCAAAACTCTAAAATCAGGTTTAACAGCTAAAAATCAAGAAACTTCTAATAAGTTATATGGACACCCTGTGTGAAATTCTTGCTAAATCAAACAAAACATATATAAAAATTTCAAGTTTTTATTTTGTCATTTTTTTCCCATTTTAGTGCATATTTCGGGGGTATTTCATGCCTATTTTAGGCGCCTAGATCGGAAAAGAGGCGGAGACGTGTGCAAAATTTTGCGAAAATGGCACACAGCTCCTAGACGGATATTTTGGCCCATTCTAGGAGAAGGAAACGTCGAAGCGTCTTGAAATTTTGTGTGGGCTTGACACAAGCTCTTGACTCAAAAATTGACCAGACTCAAAATCCGTTGGGTTTTGGCCAGAAAAGTAAGGGTGGGGCCATTCATGAGCACCGATAAAACCGGACTAATTTGCCCTGCACCCGTCCTGGGTCTCTCTTGCCTTGTGGGCCGGAGCGGAGTCTTGTTGGAAAATCTATTTTCCCTATTGCCGCAATGGCTAACTAACTGCCCAAGGCTTCACGACGCATTTAAGAAATTCCTCCAAAAATGACAAAATATTGATTTATATTGACTAAAGTCGCTCTAATTCTAAAATGTTTTCAAAAAAAAGCAGTTTCCGGGCTTCTCTCATGACTAGTCCAAAATTTATTACGTTCAATCATTTTTTTCAAAGCAAATAATTCATTAATATTGAAATTCGTGAATATTAATTAAATTCTTTTTTTAAGAACTTTTTTAAAACAAAATAATTCAGAGGTTATTTGGCCAAATAAATGGAAGAATTTTGGATTTTAATTTTCGTGTCATTCTTTGCAACAAACTCAACTAGATAAAGCCGAATCCGTACAATTATTTGATGAAATATTCGGAGAAGGATGGTGGGACAATGACAAAGCCCGACGAATGGGATAAATTAACGCTTGAACACAATTTCCATCTCGAAATCGACCGGCAGAACACCCAAATTGGACAAATTGAACCCAATTCAACTGATCAGCTTGGACAAATTGAACCCAATAATTAACTGATCAGTTTGGACAAATTGAACCCACTTCAACTGATCAGCTTGGACAAATTGAACCCAATTCAACTGATCAGAATCCTCCTCTCAAAAATATATGAATTTGGCCTAAGTCGAAAAATGCATAACTTTGTGTGGCGGCACTTCCCCGATGATTTGCAACGGGTGGGGGAAGGGACAGATTTTGTGTGGGGGTGTTCGGCACGTCTGAGGAGTTGTGCCCTCTTTTGGTTCGCTTTCCCTGAATGCTTCCGGGGCTCGTCTGCGGAGGGGAGATTTGTCCACGGGCTCAAGCAGTACGTCCACGGGCGGAAGTCGGGGGATCGAAACTTCACAAAGTTTCGGAGGGAGGCACAATGCTCAGAGCTGAGACGAATGCAGAACCGAAGACCCCCGGAACCCGAATTCGAACAACAAATAAAGTTTTATTATGAAGCTCAAACTTGGGTAATTAAACCCCAGTTTTTCCCCCCAACACACAAATGTGAAAATCGGAGGGGTGGGAACCCGGGGGGAAATTCCGACAATTCGGAAGAAAATGAAATGTGAAGAATGAAATGCAAATGGCGTGGGGGAACAGATCGGTGGGGAAAGGGGGCGGAGTGTGCACCCCGGCTGGCACCAAACCCCGAACAAAGGGGAAAAACATGTGGGGGAGGGAGTGCGTGAATAAGAGAGGGAAAAAAGATGGAGAGGACAGGATGGGGGGAGGAATGATTGGGCGGGTGGGGAAATGTCGACAATCGCGGAGGGGACGACGATCGTCGCGAGATTCGCGACACTTTGGGAAGGAAATGAGCGAAAACTCTGAAAATTGAAATAGCCACTTTGGTTAGATGGAAAAGGCAATTTAAACGATAGCATTTTCATTTAAATTCTGTCGATGTACATTCTGTAGAAGAGAATACCGCAGCAAATGTTCAGGATTGAAAATTCCAAATAGTGGACCATTTGAATTCGACAATTCCATTTGTTTGCTGTGGGAGTGTTTATTTGGTGCTGTAAAAGTTGAATTTGAAAAAAAATAAATAAAATTATAAAATTAGGCTCGAAATACTCACCGGTTTGGCCAAGTCCACTTTTCCACCTGTAAATTGTTGTAAAACTGAGGCCTAACTCTTTTGCGGCAGTTTTATCAATTTCTTGATCATAAGAGTTTTGAGCCCGGCCCGCTTTAACTCGGCTTTTCTCTGATCAATTTCTCAATCAATTTTTACGTTCTTTTTTTATTGAACGTTTTTCGACTTAGGCCTAATTCTTTTTTCCATTTATATATTTTTTTGCGATTGACTTTTAAATGTATAGCAATTTATCCTCAATTTGAACCCACCAATTTATTAGAGATTATTTTAACAATATAAAATGGAGGAGTTTTGGCTTTTAATTTTGGTTTTATTATTCGCAACATATTCACTCGAAAAAGCCGGATCCGTAAAAGTAAAATTGGAGGAAACGCCACTCAAAAGATGAAATATTCGGAGAAGAATGGTGGGATAAAGATGAAGCCGCCGGGCCGCCAACAAACTTTGGACAAAATGTCCATCACCAAATTGTCCGGCAGAACACCCAAACAAAAACTTTTCCATTTTATTTGGGCAAAACACAATCTTTGAATGTACAATTTAATTTTATGATTTAAATGCAAAATTCTTGCAAAAATTTGTCAATAATTTGTGTAAATGAGTTTCTCTCAAAAATATTAATACATTTTAATTAATAATAAATATTCACAAAATGAAATAAAATAATTAAATGGTAATTTTTTAGCCCACATAAATTGGAGTCAGTCAGAAAATCAATATGTTGGCGATCATTTTCCAAATTTCTGCCAATATTATTTAGCTTTGACAATAAAATTATTGAAAGTAATAAATGACAGCCCACAATTAAAATGGGCATTCATATAAATAAATAGTGATGTTCGAGAGTCTCGGTGTTTTCGGCCTCGGGTTTTACAAAAATAATAAAAAAACATTTGATAATTTCAACGGAAAATTCGATATGGAAAAAACTCCGCTTTTGGCCGTTGGGTGGTTTTCATTAGTGATGCACGAGAGACTCTGTCTCGAGAAAAGGCTCTCGGGTTTTTTGGTCGGTCAGCAATTGCATCAAATTCTGTCGATGGACAATATTTGGAAGAGAATGCCGGCTAAATGTTCAGGAAATTGAGAATATAAATTTGGTGGACAACCAAAAAGTTGTCGAGATGGAGGACAATCAGCCGCCTCCGGCCAAAAAATCTTGTAATTATAATGCTACTCCTCATTCTTTCCTCAATTCAAAATGGACAACGAATACGCGGCGAATCTCGCGTGGAAGAAAGACAATCTCGACTCTTCGTCTGCGGATAATCAAGAAGTTGGCGAAATGAGCGACATTCAGCCGCCGGCAATGGTCTCAGTCAAAAAGGCGAATGTTCAGCTCTGGAAACTTTTTCGTCCAAAATACATGCTGACTTTCCGTATGTGCGACTGTAAGTTTTTATTTATTAATAATATTAAAAAAACAAAATTTCAGTGTGTCTTTCGGCACTTTGGAACAACAAAAACAAATTTTCAAGCTTGGGGGACCGGACTGTCGTCACTTTTGAGCTATGTTCAAAATGCACTGAGACGAACTGCAGTGCAACGGATCTGTTGGCTCCTCAGAAACAGAAGAAGTGAGAGAAAAGAAGTGGTGGATCTAACACCAACAATGATCTTTCAATATTTGTCAATTTTAATTCTTAACTTTATCATAAAAATTTTGAATATTATTTGCGCCTCTTTGCCTCAAGCCTCCTAATCCTTCAAATCCGTATAAAGGATACTGCCGCAAAGGATCCCAATTTTGCATATCGTTTTCACCTTGAATCAAAAATTTTTGACCAAAAATGATCTTTCCCCAATCCCATAAATCCTATATAAAAATATGGGCGGTGTTCATTTGCCGCAAAGGCTTGACCGTTACCCAGATGGGTCTCGAGGTGGGCGTTTCCATGGGGGGAGATTAATCGTTTGCCTTCTGTGTTGGGGGCGGGGCGGGAAGGGTATCGGCAAAGAAAATTTGGTTCTTCCAAATCATTCTGCAGAACGGACTTCCATATTTTTGGCTTGCCTAAATTTTTGTTTGTATTTTTGATAAATCCTCTGGACTTTGAATTCATTTAATAAAAGATCTTACCCTCCCCAATTACCGTATCCTAAAATTAGTTTTCAATTCAATTAAATTGTGCTGTTCTACAGTACTCTGATTTCTGGTTTAATATTTTAAAATTTTAGAAGAATTTTCCAATTTCCAAAAAATGTCCGACTCATCCGCCTCTGCAATTGCCGATCTGCGCCGTATGCTTGCAGACCAGCAGCAAACAATCACGGGACTCAGATCCCAGATCATGGATCATCGCGCTGTGATTGTTCAGTCCCTTGGCCGAGTCGAGCTGCTGGAGAATTACGCGGAAAATGTAAGTAAAATTAAAAAATTGGATTTTTTTTTGGGATACAAAAAACTTTTTCCCCCAGGCCCATGGGGGGTTTCAGCGCCGTTACCCGAGCGCTGCGATTTATGAGCTACGCAATGTCGGTCCTTCAGCCCCAGTGCCAATTGCTCCTAGAGTGGGACAAAACGGTCTGTTAGACCATTTTTTTTGTGCTAATAAATTTTTTCTCAGGAGCTTGGGCTGGGGTACCACAGCCTGCTGCACCTGGAGGAGACGAAGCTGGTCCATCATCATCAAACAATGTCAACGCCGAAAAGGCTGGTATTTGATTAGACATTCCAAAAATGTATTTTTTTGTAGATCCAAATGCAAATGTGGGGGCCAATCAGCTGGTTGCTCGCGTTGGAAATAACGGTGGGGTTAAAAATTTTTTTTTTAAATTTTAAATAAATTAATTTTGCAGGAGCATGGTTCAACCCGAACATCGACCGAATGATGAACCGAGCACGCCGGCGTTTGCTCACCGAGGAAAGCGACAGCCGAAACAAGGAGCGGGACATTGCTGTTCAACAGCGTCAGCAGCAACTTCGTGAGGAACAACAGCACCAGCCTGCGGAAGAAGTAGGCAATCATCAGGCAGAGGTCGAGCTGGTTGGGGAGCAAGCCGCCCCAAATCTTCAACTGCGAGGCCATGAACGTCGAGTGCGGCTGCAGCTGAGAGAAGCTCAGCGTTTTCAAAATGGGTCGCCGTCGTCCGTCATGGTGCCGCCTCCGCGACTCTTCCGCACGGACGAATGCGTCATCTGTTGTTCAGCACCAGCGAACTTTTACAATCCCCCCTGCGGGCACATTTTTATGGCGAAATGCGATTTGCCCGGCTTTGGCTTACTCGACGATATACAAATGACTAAAAATTGTGCTGGCGAAATGCCTTTTGCCCGGCTTTGGCTTACTCGACGATATACAAATGACTAAAAATTGTGCTGGCGAAATGCCTTTTGCCCGGCTTTGGCTTACTCGGCGAAAAACAAATGACTAAAAATTGTGCTGGCGAAATGCCTTTTGTCCGGCTTTGTCTTACTCGACAATATACAAATGACTTCAAAAGTGTGTTTGCGAAATGCGCTTTGTCCGAAAAATCTGTTTTTCTCTAGCTTTTTAAATTCATCGTTTTCATCATACTATTGCCTAACGAAGTGGGAACAAAATTGTAAGCCAAAAAAAACAATCTATTCACTGGCGTCTTTTTCATTCTTTCTCTCTTTTCTTTCACCAACTTTCTCTTTTCAAATTTTATGGTTTTTAGATTCATCGTTCTTATTATTCCATTCTCTAACAAGGGGAGGGGGTTGATAACTTTCCTGTGGGGGTTTAGCGTCCTACCTTCGGGTGATGGTTCTGGCGCTTTTATTAGCGTCATTCCATCTGGGATGCTGAGCCCTCTAAGATCGTTTTCAACCTTGCTTAACTTAAGCGTCCTACCTTCGGGTGATGGTTCTGGTGCTTTTATTAGCGCCATTCCATCTGGGATGCGGAGTT